>JAATLQ010032634.1:0-14892 GCA_013421005.1 Heliconius erato x Heliconius himera
AAAAAAAAAAAAAAAAAAAAAAAAAAAAAAAAAAAAAAAAAAGGTTTGTGTGGGCTAAGTAAGTTCCACCGCGTTTTGCGAATCAACGTGGTGTCATAATCATTATTTAATAATTTTATAAAATTTTATTTTCTCTTAAATGGAATAAATGTACATCCAAAAATAATAATCAAAAATATATTAAAATGATTTCAAATTTATATATCAATTCTTTTTCTGTAAAAAAAAAGAAAATTTATGAATATTTTGACGATAAATTGGCACGAAAAAAGCAAAAGAACGGAAAGAAGTTCACTAATTCTTACACAATCAAACGATAAATTTAAACTACGTCCAATTTTAATATGTTTTTTAATTTTATAATTTTTTTTCAGTGTCTCTACCATAGCTGGTATCTATCTGTTGATATCCAACTCTACATAGTAAGTCCTGTGGTACTAATTTTCTTATTTGGAAGCAAACGTATAGCGTGTTGTGCTTTAATAACAGCTATATTAATATCTTTAGTAATATCAAGTACTTTGAGTTTCCTGTATAATTATTCAGCTGCGCTTATTAATTTGAGGTAATTATTTATAATTGACAAAGCGTGGAGTTAAATTACGTCATTTATCACAAAACGTCCTAGAAAATGGTATGAGAGATGGGAACACCGTGTCTTAAACCTAGTTTCCCGCTCGGGGTACAGCGTGAAGTTAAAAAAAAGAATATTTATAATATTTCATATATCACTCGTTTTATGTATTTCACCATATTATGATGGCCGGCCGGTCGTGGCGCAGCGGCACGAGGTGTGACTGTAAAACCGACTGGTTGTGGGTTCGATCCCCAGCAAAAAAAAGATGACAACAACGTCACTACTTACTTACCTCAATCGCTTTTGTAAAGCGAGCTGTTTTCAATATTTCTCCAATCAACACATAATTTAAGTTGAAAAATGGGTGGTGCATGGTGAACGGAGTGTCTTAACACTAAGTATCGTCTACCCACCCTGGTATGTGCGGAATACAAAGTGACTCAAGTGATTGTATTATTGACCACATTATGCCCGGTTTCCACGGCGAAATAGCGGGTATTACCCGCTCATTTCTCAGAATATATTACTAAGAATTTATTCATTTGACAAGAGAGAATGCTGTTTATTAGGATGCTATAAACATAAATAAGTTCAAACAAGAGCATAACAATTTTGACGTAGCTTGATGAGAACGTATGGCTTAGCGGTCAGAGCGCTTGAATGGTTTCCAAGAGCCGCGGGTTTAAATAACGTCGTTCAAATTTATATACGTTTTTTAAAAAAAGTAAAGAATTTTGTGTCGTGGGGTGTTCTGTAATCAACAGAGTTCGTTTCAACACTTTCTGCTCGCTCGGTCCTTTTTGCCTGATTATTTATTGGTAGAAATAAAGTACGCAGTTTACTCTTGCCAGTTCGATGTGGTTCTTAATGGGCCCACTCCGCCAGCGGTAGAAACCGGGCTTTAAACATGGTTATTTTTAAATATGTGTTTTTTTTTAATTTGTAGAAAATTAGCTTCACGCTGTATCCCGCACACAGCAGGGTAGGCAGAGGAAACCTAGTGTTAAGACACTCCGTCACTCCTCACTTTCTGCCGAATTCTGGAGGCATTGCGTGTTGAGTGGCAGAACTCAACGCCGCGCTAACCTCGACACCAGAGCGAAGAAATGGAAATATAAATTTAAGTAAATATTTCATCTCCTCGAGTGGGGATCGAACCCACAACCAGTCGGTTTTGCAGTCACACCTCGTGCCGCTGCGCCACGACCGGTTGTAGAAAATGATGTTTTGATTTTATATTTTTAAAAGGTTTTTTAAATGTATAAAAAATATAATTAATATATTTTTAAACATTTTTTAAATGTTATTCCACACTAAGGAAAAAATATATAAAAAGAAAGCATATAAAATTTTAACGTAGCGGGATTTGAATCCGCGCCTCTTTGGAAATTGTACAACACGAAAGTATGGCTTTGAAAGTTGGTCAAAGCGGTTAGACAGTTTCCAAAGAGCCGCGAGTTCAAATCCCGCTACGTTCAAATTTTTATTTGTTTTCTTAATAAGTAATATATTTTTTATTACAGGCGCATAAACGAAATGAATGATTATTTTGTAAATTATTATATAAACACATTGACACGAGCTCCACCTTTCTTCATAGGAATGTTATACGGTTACATACTATACGTTTTTAAGGGTAAGAAGATACACATACCCAAGGTGCGTATATATATAATAATTTTGAGGCCGGTCATACATATTATTTCAAAATTCTTATATGCAAGGTAGGTTAGGTTCGTTCCCCACTTTCCGCCGAATTCTGGCATTGCGTGGTGAGTGGCGGAACTCAACGCCGCGCTGTGCCTCGACACCAGAGCGAAGAAATGAAAATATAAATGTAAATAAGTATTTCACTTCCTTGAGTGGGGATCGAACCCACAACCATTCGATTTTACAGTCACACTTTGTGCCTCTGCGCCACAACCGGCCTCAAAATTATTATTACTAAAAAATATTATTTCTTATCACCAGCTCCTAGTTTTAGCATTATGGATCTTAGCCCTGCTTCTAATGGGTATCAGTATATTTTCTATCTACCCTGTCATTCAAGTGGACTACGATAACCAAATGTTAGATAATTTCCTGAACGCGTACATGCGGTGTCTATGGGCGGTAGCTCTTGGGTGGCTTATAGTGGCTTGTGTTAACGGATATGGAGGTAATTTATTTGTATTTCTTATAATAATAATAGTTTTTATGTTTGATTGATTATTTATATAATGTCAGTCACTTTTTATATACATTAGATACATACATTTTATATAATATATTGAATGCATATAGCCTTCGTGGCCTCACAAAGCAAAAACCAAGCAAAGCAAAAGCGCGGGGTTGAGTTCGGACACTCAATATGTAATGCATCAAAATTTCTGCCATATTATTTCATTTACTTCTGACATTTGGGAAAGGAGTGTCCCAACACTAGGTTCCCAAACACCCTCTCCTACCTTATCATGTGCAGGATATAGCGTGAAGCTAAAAACATTGATAAAGAGCAAATAAAGTCAGAAAATTTACATATATTAAAAATTAAAATAAATGATCACAAACTGCCTATATTCAATAAACCTTTCAAAAATATGAATAGCAGCTAGAGCTATTTGTTAGTGTCTCTATTTAAAAGGCTGTAGATAGCACCTAGAGCTGCTATTTGCGAAAACGTTTATCAAAGTTAGGTAGTAAAGAAATATGGGATATTTACTTCTCTTTAGCTTTATAAATGACTTCGTATACAGAATTTATTGATAAACCTAACGTTTTTAGTGTAAAATAACAATAAAAAAAATATTTTAAGAAAACTCGCACCGTTTGTAAGCCATCCAAACACACGACTTATTCAAGTTTTTAGAATCTTTTTCATCTCTGTTTTGTTATCATCTATCTATAAACATTTTTCTTAATGTGAAATACCACTTTAGAAATGATAAGAAACATTTAAATAATGGCATTTTCTTTTGCCAAATAATCATTCTTAGCTTATAGTTATTTATGCTAAAAACATGCAAGCAAGAATTTCGTAGTGTGTAGCTTGATAAGAACGTATAGCTTAGTAGTCAGAGCGATTAGACGATTTTCAAGTAGCCCGGGCTCAAATCACACTGTGTTAAAATTTGTGTACGTCTTCTTTTTATATTTTCCTATTCTTAGTAAGGAATAAATAAAACTTTAATATGTTAAAATTAATGTATAATTTCAATATGATACTGTTTCATGAGATTGCATACTTAACGAATCTTTATACTTTAACTAATACTAGTATATCTATCACATTTTGTAGGCTAAAATTAAATTAAGTTTAATAAAAATTAGAAACTTAACTTTAACCTTTAATTTGGATTGAGTGAAAAAAACTTACAAAATTATGTGGCATAATAAGTTTTGTAATATAACATTTCATACTTATACACAGTCTTTGTGGCGTGGGATAGCATCTAAACCCAATGTTTGTGGGTTCAATCCCCATTGAGGTGCTTAATTTATTTATATTTTCGCGCTCAGGTGGACAAGGCGTGCATTTTTTTCACTTCTATTCCCCTAAATTGAATTTACATCCACGATCACGTTTAGTCAGATTAGTCAAAATTTTGTTATTTGTTAAAAAGGTAAGGTACTAAAAAGGTACAGTAAACCTGTACGTTTAACGGCCATTATATTTTCACATTCGACCTTTAGGTATTTAATGAATTACTGTTAATATATTTTGATATAAAAAGCTAAAGCTTATAATAAACCGTTGAAAAAAAATATATGTCTGCCTAAATGTATTGAAAAACACTTAATTTTTACACGCTTCGTTTCATTTTATTTTTATTATGTATTATATTTATACGAGGTTTAAACGCCATCTTTTAAATGTTTGTCATTTGTTGAAGTAAAAATAACAATAATAAATGTTTTTAATTACTAAACAGTTTAGTATAATTGCTGTTTACTCTTTTATATCTGTTTTAAGCGTTAATACAAAATCAGCTTGGTTACAAAAAATATAAAGGTAGGTATAATAACTCTTGTTTTGATTCCCACTCGGTGAAAGGAAATATTTAACATTTTCATTTCTTCGCTCTGGTGTCGAGGGAAAGCGTGGCGTCGAATACCGCCCCTCGAACCACAATGCTTCCAGAATTCGAACAAATGGAGAACAGAGTGTCTTAACACTGAGTTCCCTCTACCTACTCCGCCGTGTGCGTGATACAGCGTGAAGCTGAATAAACAAAATATTGAGGCCGTTGTGGCGCAGCGGCAAGGATTCGCCTGTAAAAGCAACGGTTGTGAGTTCGATTCCCACTCGAAGAAACGAAATATTTAATACTAGCGGCCTGCTCGCGGCTTTGCCCGCTTGAATTACATGATTATTCATTTAAGAAATATATATATTACAAACAGCCTTAATTATTAATTAATTGATTTGGATAAATACTCACGATATTATTTGTAAAATAACTTACATTAGCTCCTGTACAGTTTTTAAATTAGTAACATTATTAGTTAAATATATAATTGGTATACAGAATATACATAGAAAGCATATTTTATCGTCATTTGATTGCGATGATTTAGAAGATAGATTTTCGTGCTCTAAGGGAATATAGACTTCAACATTGAGGTATCTAACCTTTAATCGATCTTGTACAAAATAGTCTTGACAAACGGACAGACGGACAAACAACAAAGTTATTTTATAAGAATTTTGAGGTATGTACCCTAAAATACCCTTGGCACATACATACATGCAACATACAGGTGCAATAGTGCAATGTCGGTACGTGTCGCTTGTAAGTTATGAAATAATACTGCGGGATATTTTTATAACAGTGTCAGAGCATTTTTTCTTGAGACACAATTTTTTAGAGGTTGCTACCAAAAGTGATTTTTTTATACGTTTCTTAAAAAAATATTAATAACATAAACGAACGAACTGAAGAACCTATTCAAAATATTTTTCTTTGAATATTAAGTCATTCTTTATCACTGTGTTAAATAATTAAGAATTAAGCTAGACTGTTACGAAGGTAATCTTCACCAACAATTCAATTTAGTTTACTTTGTAGTTAGTACTATGAACAATTGCACTTTAAAAACGTAACGTATCATGTGTAGTCAATAGATATCATTGCGTATGTTTCTTTTTTTTTCAAATATAAATATCTTTAAAACTTTAAGTACATTATTTTTTGATAGAGTGTAGCGGTAACCTTTCCAAACTATATTTTCTTTTATGCACAGCGCCATTTATTTAAGATCCCATCGCAATTAGTGAGAGCGTTACGTGTATGAAAGAGAGTATCAAGATTCGTTAGTACCTACTATTTTTGTCAATAGATAGCGTTACTTGTATCGTTTTTTTAATATCTAAAATATTAACTTCTTGAAAACTTAAATACTTATATCTTTTGATAGAGTGAAGCGATTACAATGAAATAAACACTAAAAGCTACTTTGATTTATTTGTAATTTTTATGTATAAAAGTTGCTTAAATTTATTGTGTACTTTTTACGTGATACGTGTTCACATAAACAGATAAACAGACAAACAGATAAACAGACAAACAGATAAACAGACAAACAGACAAAAATTCCAAAAATGTTGGAAATGGATTCTGTTAATTATCCTTTAACACCCTGGCTAATTTTTTTCTCACTCAATACGCAATTTTGCCTTTTTAGAAGGATATACAGAGTGGAAGCGTCAGCGCTCCTTTTACGGGAACATCATATATGATAAAATATTTTAAACCCATACCTAAAGAAATTAATCAAGATACCTCAACAGTTTAGACGTAGGATTTTTTTCATTTCACGATGTTTATACATACCTGTATTTCGTGTGATGCAGTTACAAATAGATACCAATAACGTAACACACATATTACTACAAAAATACTACTAAAGTTTAAGCAACATTGAACTTTGCCGCCAATCGATTCTCAATTTTGGAATGAGGGGTAAGCAGCGATTTCATACGTTTATGCCTGCGTACGCCGTTCTTGACAAATGGAGTTTTATTTTACAACAATAATTTTATTATTTATTTTATTTGAAAAAAAAACACTTTTTCAATTTTGAGAAAAAAATGTTAGGTTTTTATAGGGTAGTTAAAACTGTGGTTTCATTTAAAGTGGTGCTTACAAAAACGCTCTGTAAATATTTTAACGGATTGCTGCTGCCTCCGTGCCGCATAGAAAATATCTGAATGGGACGGTTTTTCTATCCGCAATGTTTATTTTGCATATGGAATAACATTTAATTAAAATAATATAAAATTTGATAAGAATTAAATTTTATTGTGACATTTTTTTATGTTCGTTTCTACAGGTCCCATTAATTGGTTACTCTCTCTTTATATGTGGAAGTTGCCAGCTAGACTTTCTTACGCTATGTATTTAATACATTATCCTATTATAAGTTTAGCTGATAGCAGTATGGTATCGACATATTACTTTAGTGATGGTAATACTGTAAGTATTTTATTTTAAGTATAAGTTTTAATTTTTGGGCTAAGTGTCGTGTAGCAGGACAGTTTTTCGAAATAGACGCAATGGTTGTGGGTTCAATCTCTATACGGAAAAAATAATGGTCGATCGTTATTAGCGTATTGTAGCTAGTGGCAATTGAATCATCACAGAGAGCACATCTTTGTTTTTATTATATTTCGTCCATACAATCAGAATAAGATTTAATTTCAACCAGAAGTCAATAAACAAATATATTTAAATTATATGTACTTATTCTGAGCTCTATGTTTCTTCCCTTTAAACCGGAAAAGTGCATTAGGACCGTCTGCTTCGATACCAGAACGAAGAAATGAAAATAATAAATATTTCATTCCCCCGAGTGGGAATCTGACCCACAACCGTCGAGTGAACAGTCGTACGCTTGTGCCCCGGCACCTCTAGTCTATCTAATAAACGAGAGTTCATAATTTATAATTTAATAATAAGAAATACTACCAATTGTTTTCCTTTAAAATAAATTAATATATTTATTTCCAGATATATCGAGCTATGGGAGACATAGGATTCACTTTAATCGCTGCATTTTTACTTTCAGTAATAGTAGACGCCCCTTTCTCAATTATACAGAAAATATTGATGGAAAGAGGTTTGTTTTTATTTTTTACAAATTTTAAGCATTTTACTAGATTCACGATGTATCCCAAATATAGCAGGGTAGCAAGCTGGGAACGTCGTGTTAAAGGACTCCGTTCTTCTTAAGACACTTACATATACACTTTGTACCGAATTTTGGAGATATTGCGGAACTCAACGCCGTATTTTGCCTCCATACCAAAGTAAAGAAATTAAACTATTAAATATTTCATTTCTTCGAGTGGGCATCGAACCCACAACTTTACGTTGCTACGGTTGTTCCCTTTGTGGCAAATAAGAAAACAAACAAAAAAGACCTTTTTTTCTAAATTATTGTTTGTTTATAATTTGGCGCAATGGGACGGTTGAAGAAATCGACGGTACTGATTTCGATTTCTACTTGGCGGAATGTTTTTCATAATTTTTTTGCTACGGTATTAAGACGCAATGTCGCGAAAATTAGGGATCTTATCCTTCTATTTAAATTATAGTTAACGGTGAATCTATGTGAAAAATTTAAAATTCTGAAAAATCACCGTTGATTCTTAAAAATTGTTTTTAAGGATACAAAGTCACTTTATTATTTGAAATCCTCTACTAAAATATAAATATTGTTAGTAAACTCGTGTATAAGAGAGTAGTTGTAGGTGACAAAAGACTATAAAAACAATAGAATTGAGTCAATCAGGGGCAGTTGCTTGTAGGCAACGGCCCTTATTTGAAAGCAACTTGTGAGAAGTATTGCTATTGGGTGATACATAACACTTATTGCAATTACGTTGAGTATTTTTTCAAATAATTTAGAAACATGTGTTTTTATTAAAACGTTAACCGCTTCCGATTTCTAACAATATTACATTCGATACTATATTTCATATGATTTTTGTAATTGCAGGAAAACAAAATCGTGAAAAATCTACTACATAATTTGAATATGAAACAGGCGAAATTGACAATTTATATCAAACAGTAATAACAAAAGCAATAAAAAGAGATTAATTATACGCATAATTATAAAACATTTTTGATCATTAACATCCAAAATTAATTTAAAAATGCTAAATACAGTTATGTTTAACATTGTTTTTTTAAATAAAGATATTCCTTACTATTATTTATTTCTTTTATTTACATTAGTAGCTGCTTGCGGCTTCGGCTCCGTCGCCAAAGAGAAATAACTAAGAGCTGTGTATGACACATGACACGATCTCATTGCCCGAAGTAATTCTGACCGTAGTGATTCGGACCGTATCTTCCGAATAAATTAATTAACCATCTCAAAACTAATATTAACAATTCGTTACATTGCGTGTTGCGTTGGTAGCAAATCACGGCAATGTTGAGTGTAGACTCAAAATTGCCATGATTTGTCAATTTGTATTGGAGTGAATCACCCATTCACAACTATGCGCTTACATATACAAGCACAACATTCTTTCTGAATAACAGTTTGGCTTTCACAAAATCCTTTTCTTTCGCACAGTTACTGGTATCATCAAAATTTGTGATGATGATATATGTGTAATATGGACAAAAAGCAACTGAGTGTACTGCCTGTGTTGGATTTCAGTAAAACATTTAATACTATTGATTTACAGTTCTTATTTCGAGATCAATTTGTACGTGTCCTTAATAAATGTTATTCCTTTCATCTTCTTTCTGTTAATGTGTCGGAAGGCCTCTCCTCTCTCCTTTATTGTTCTCCATGTTTTATTAATACTAATACTTTACCAATCTCTCTCATCCTCTTTCCATTTGTACGCGCACGATTTACGAGTATAATTTTCTGCTCTGCCTCAGGATATTGATGAAGCTATTGCAAAACTAAATTTAAATTTGGAAAAAATCTGCATCCGGTGCATATCTTATAGTTTACCTACGCAATTAGCTAATGAAAATGCTTTACGTCCTAATGGCGTCGACACTTCTATTCTGATATACAGCAATTCTGTCAAGAATCTTCTTCTCGTTATTGGTAATTCATTCTTCTGGTAAATAGTAAATAGTGTTAACGCATGCCATGCATTTTACTTCCAATTTTGGACTATGTGGACAGTTATTACCTGGATATAACGGAAGATCAGCTAAACAAGCTCGAATGGTTACTAAACGTGTGTATTAGATTTATTACTTTAGGTTACTTAAGTTTGAACATGTCTCAGAATACCACATAAAACTCAAATGGCTTACTATCAGATACGGCCGCAACTAGCATATCCTTTCACTCCATTATTTTATAATCTTTTCACTCCTACCTATCTAAAGAAATGATTCAACTTACTGGGCGCCAACATGACCTCTCAACTTTAACTTCGTTCAAGATCTGATAGTCAATTAATGTTGCCAACTGCTCACACTCGTTTTTATGGTGATTTCTTTTCTACGAAAGCGGTAAAACTTTGGAATATGATCCCTTCTTAAATTCGTCACTCCAAATCACAACATATTTTTAATAGTCGTGTAACTAATTATTTTCTTTCCTTGACATATCTCTTAAGAATAAATTCCTGTCCTCAAAGGTTATCTGTAAGAGATTGCTCTTAGTAATAAAACCACCTTTGCATGCTCTGGATTTATTGTAAGATTATCCCTGTTTTTCTGTAACAGCTACAAAGCTATACACAAGTATGCAGTATAGTATTTCTATCTATCTATCTGTTACAATCATTTCGCTTACAATAAGATGCAGCGCTGCTACGATTACCTCTATCTAGATAGCAGATACTATGATTACCTCTATCTAGATAGCTGAATAACATTTAAGTAAATTTTCTCTATGATATTCCAACACACCACCGCATCTCCTAGCTAAAACTGACATAAAAAAGGAAGCTAATGATTAATGAAAGGAAGCCAATGAGTTAGAGCGAAATAATTTTTTGGCAATTTCGTGTACTTTTCTCTAAAAAGTATGGCAGCAGCTTCTGTTACTGTAAAATATAGACATTTATTGGACCGTTGAATTTAAATATGACAAATAAGAAGAAAAACCTGTGAGATATTCGAAAATCATCATATAAGGTAAGTAATCATTTTAATTGCATAAAGAAATTGGTTCGCACATTTGCCGCCTTCTTATATCTGCCCCTGTAGACTATGTATTCTTCTCAGCTTGCTTGTAATTCCGACACAGTTCTTTGTATTATGTCTTTTAAGTATGCATAATTAAAAATTGAATCTTCTCTCTTTTTATATATTTTTATTCAAACATGCTTTATATAATACCAGCTTAGTTTTTCATAAAAATAATATCCAAAAAAATTTTTACTTTACTATCAAAAGTATAATTTATAAACTGTCGATGTTTATTTTAAAACTGTAGGGATTTCAGTTCATATTTGCTATATGCATATGCATCGCAATCAATTGCTTATTGTTTCGACGATCTGTAGATTCAAATCCCATGTGAAGGAATTTGAAATGAAAATACAAGCGCGTTCATTAAGTGAAAATACAAAATACAGTATTGAACTTCGATTTTGTTGAGAAAATTTTTGTATGGTTTGGCGGTCGAAGTGATTAGAGTAGAGCACTTTCTCATAAGTTATAGAACCTACGCCGATCAAGACGCCTCATTCTTCACTGTTTGCTATTTCTATTTCTGGCTAGATAGTAATGGTGGTATTACCTAATAATTAAATGTAACACTGATAAAATCACGTTAGAAAAAACAACTCGAAACGATATTTTAGATTATTATTATAATTATAGACGATCAGTGAAAAAGGCGACTGGGTTAGGGTAACAAGTCTCTCCGATGTCTTCGTTTATCCGGTCTTGACAAACAAACTTGACTTTTGTCTATATTGAGGGTTAGCATCTGATGTGCCAACCAGTCCAGCAGCAAGTCAAGGGCTCTCTAGAGATTAGAGAAAGCGCGTCTAGAGTTAAGGGACTTTACTAGAAGGGCGGTGTCGTCGGCATACAATACTGTTATGCATCGCGTCCTGTGGAATGGGTACCTCGTCTGTATATTAAGTATCCAGAATTGGTGATAGCGAGCTGCCTTCTGTCCAGACGCAGAGAAAGGCAAGCAGAACCTACATGGAGAGGAGTGTCCTTGCGGGGGAGCCTATGCAAAAGTCCGGGGTGCCAGAATGCTTTTGCAACATCTAAGAATGTGACCACTGTGTTATCATGCCTGATGGCAACCACAATGAAGTGAATCATTCTAACTCTTTGAAGAGTGGTCGAATATTCGCTTCTGAAGTCATTTTTTTCTAGACGCGGATTGGGCTGCATCTGAACGAGTGATAAAGATCTCGGATTACTTACGATCACTACGAAAGGGTTCTAACTAAATTAGACATATTACGTACGAGCCATACTAAAATATTAAAATTATTATTTAAATAATTTTATTTAAATATTTTATTGAGTACTAGCGTGGGATGTCAATTACAACGTGTTGTAATTTCGAGTATCTGCCCCATTTTATCCTCTGTAGTTATTTCTTCCCATGACAGCATCGCGACCACACGTTCCAGAGTTTTTGCAACAATCCGGTTCGTGATATCGTCATACCCATTACGTAAGTAAATTTTTCAAAATTGAATTTGTGTATTGTAAATTTTTCAAAATTACGTTCTTCTTTTATTGTTATTTTACTAAAGGGTTATAGAGTCGATAATATTTTATAAAATATGTAATAAATTGTAATATTTTGATTCAGAATGTTCTACAAAAATGGACAGCGTTAGTTCGGGGAGGAGGATCAAATGAAGATTTGTCACAAACATAGTTGGATCAAAATTCGGACAGCAAAAAGTTATCCAGAATGTACAGGTCAGGCAGGTATAATAAGTCGTCTTTTTATTTAGAAAGAGCCAAATCAAATCTTTTTTTTGATGATTTATTAATATATATACAAGATGGAACGTCTGTGCTCTTTTTATGGGAGCAGCACATAGAGTAAAATATTTCAAACCCATACCTGAAAAAAATAATTAAGATTATTTTATCTCAACAGTTTAGACGTAGGATTATTATTTTCATTTTATAATTTTTATCCATACTGTTATTACGTGTGACGCAGACACGAATAGATACCAATAAAACACCTATTAATATAAAAATACTACTGAGCTTTGCCGATCTGCCACTTTTCAATCAATCAATCAATAAATATACCAGAAAGAGAAAGAGGAATCTTTCGTTTTATTTTACGCAAATATCATTTTTTTATAGTAAACCTAAAGAACGGTAAACTTAACCGCATATACCTACGACTCGATTTCGTGAATGAGGCGTGTTCGATGTTGTCGCTTTGACAGGTTAGTGTCTGTGTGCGTCATTCTTAACAAATGGCGTTTTATTTTACAATTATTTTCTTATTTTGTTTGAAAAAAAAATGCCCCCGAAATCAGTGAAAAATAGGAGACGGAGTGTCTTAGTACTAGATTTCTAGTGTTAAGACACTTCGTTATCCCTCTGCCTACCTTGCTATGTGCGAGATAGAGAGTGAAGCTCAAAAAACATATATTTTTTTGTCTATAATTTTCCATAGACAAAGTTGCACTAGTCCTATTTACACATTGCTTGAAACTTATTACGAATTCCACTCGAAACCGGATATTATGGATTTATGTATCGTTAACATTAGTCTCGTAACAACGGAAGCATTTGTTACTTCTATTTCTATTTTAATTTCCATTTCTATAACAGCTTTGGAATTTTAATCATATTTGCTTATAATTATAATACAAATTATACAGAAGCTGTTATACGTAATATGTAAAATCTATTTATAAGAGTGTATAATATGACATGTTAATACTAGAACAAATCTTCATACTGCTCTTCATATTTGCTATAGGATCTAGACTTCTCCATGACTCCTCTGTATATAAGAATAAAAGATAAATAAGATAGTACTTTATAATAAGTTATCTTATTGATATATACGTAAGGTTATTTTTGGCTTGCCGTTAATTTGATAATTATTATGTGTAACAGAAATATTAGATTTTAAGTAATTAATGCTTCTCCAATCAACTGTTAGTACACTGACAACCTTAGCGCTAGACTTTTCATAATATAAATGGCTAAAACGAAAGTGAAAAAAAATTGAAATAAAATGAAAGTCGCTAATAATACCTCAGTTAAAAGTAAGTATCATTCAACCAGTTTTACAGTTTTTAGTGAATAACTTAATGATAATCACACCATCCTTTACTAAGGAGATAGAGAATGTTGTTATACGTAGGTATTGTAACTTCTATTTTTTTATGTGTATATTATCTCTGAGGCAAGTCGTGGCGCAGAGGTACGACTGTTAATGAGACTAGTTGTGGGTTGGACTCGCACTCAAGGGAATTAAATATTTAATATTTTCATTTCCTCGCTTTGTAACGAAACCTAGCCTGTTGAGTAGTCAAACTCAACGCGAGTTTCACTACTCAACATACAATGCCTCTAGAATTCGGCAGAAAGTGGGGAATAGAGCATTGATGGGAACGGACAGTGACTAGGTTCCCAGTTTCCATCTCCGTGCCATAGTATGCGATGATTCCCAAGCTATAGACGGAATACCCCGTGAAGCTAAAACATGTATGGAATAAAACAAAATTTCCTTGTCTTCTTATTTTGCAATAAACTTAACCTACAAAATCTAACTTAAGCTAATATCTCACAAATTAATATTTTAGAATGTTATAGATTTTGTTTTTAGTTTCACGCTGTATTCCGCATATCATTAGACACTGTTGAATTAAACCCAATACTGGTTTGGTCATTTTCACCCTAAAAGTGCGTTATGCGATAAAATATGATACTTACTATTCTTCTTCTTCCTGGCATTAGTCCCAGCTTTTGCCAGGGTCTGCCTTCCTACTTAACCTACTCCACTTTGCACGGTCTTTAGCGTCCTCGGTGGTTAGACCATTGGCTCTCATGTCCTGCTTCACGACATCCAACCAGCGCTTCTTTGGGCGTCCGAGAGGTCTCACTCCAGGGACTGACATAGCAAGGCACTTGCATCCGACATAGTTCATAGGCCGGCGCGTAACGTGACCAAACCATCTCAGGCGACGCTCTTGGAGCTTATCCGCTACGTCACGGACTCCAAGACTACCTCGAATGAATGTGTTGCGTATGCGGTCAGACCGCGTTACGCCGCACATCCACCTCAGCATCTTCATTTCCGTGACGTGAAGCTCTTGAGTGTGCCGAGATAGTGCGGGCCAACATTCGCTGCCGTACAAAAGAACCGGTCGGATGATGCTCTTGTAT
>JAATLQ010032635.1:0-14893 GCA_013421005.1 Heliconius erato x Heliconius himera
AAATAATTACGAATTAAGCTAGACTGTAACGAAGGTAAGTTTCGCCATCTTTTGGACTTACAATTGAACTGTAACCATTCGAACATTGTTAGAAAAATACTACTATGTTTATGTTAAATTTATTATAAGTATAGATTACACTTACACGACGTAATTAACGTTTAGCAAATAATAACTCAACAATATATTTTATGCGTTATCAACATTCATTATCATATGTAGTCAATAGATATCATTGCGTATGTTTCTTTTTTTTTTCAAATATAAATATCTTTAAAACTTTAAGTACATTATTTTTTGAAAGAGTGTAGCAGTAACCTTTCCAAACTATTTTTTTTATGCAAAGCGCCATCTATTTAGATGCGCCGTTTATTTAAATGCGCCATCAATTTAGGTTTAAAATTAAGGACAGTTTAAAAATGCTGTTTTTGTGTTAAATTTCACCTAACATAAAATTATATTAACCGAAAACGATGTTGTGATAAAGTATTCAAATTATTGATATTCCTCCCGTCGTAATTAGTGTTTAACTACACAGAACGTTTTTTGCGTTATCAAGATTCGTTAGTACCTATTATTAGTCAATAGATAGCGTTCTTGTATCGATTTTTTACTATCTCAAATATAAACTTCTTGAAAACTTAAATACTTATTATCTTTAATATTAAAATGATTAATATTCTTTAGTATTAAAATTATTGATATTCCTCCCGTCGTAATTAGTGTTTAACTCCACAGAACGTTTTTTGCTTTATCAAGATTCGTTAGTACCTACTATTAGTCAATAGATAGCGTTACTTGTATTGATTTTTATTATCTCAAATATTAACTTCTTGAAAACTTATATCTTTTGATAGAGTGAAGCGATTACAATGAAATAAACACTAAAAGCTACCTTGATTTATTTGTAATTTTTATGTATAAAAGTTGCTTAAATTTATTGTGTACTTTTTACGTGATACGTGTTCACATAAACAGACAAACAGACAAAAATTCCAAAAATGTTGGAAATGTATTCTGTTAATTATCCTTTAACACCCTGGCAATTTTTTTTCATATTTTCAATGTACAGAAACGACTTTTCTACAGATTTATTATAAGTATAGATAAGAAGGTTGGCGAAGCCGCAGATAAAAGCTAGTGCAGGTAAAATCGTGAAATCCTCACATTATATCCTACATAAAGAAGGGTAGGCAGAGGGAACCTGGGAATCTAGTATTAAGACACTCTACGATCCTATAAACTTCCTCTCCCCACTTTCCACCGAATACTGAAGGCATTACGTGTTGAGTGGCGGAACTTAACGCCAATAAAGCATGACACTATAAAATAACAATTTATTTTAGACCAATAAAAACTACACAAACAAAACGAATACCATACACATAAAGCAACTTCTAAGCAGTTTTAAATTTACACACATTTTCGACCGCACTTTATTTACAGAGGCTCATACTCTAGACCAGTGATTCTCAACCTTTTTTTTGTTGCGGCACATATTTAACGATTTCAAAATTTGGCGGCACACAAAGAAAATTTGGCGGCACACAAAGAGAAATTATTTACTACAACACACTGCATGAATAGTTTATGACAAAAATTTTAAATATACGAATTTATTTTTTTGTGTATTTAAATATATATTCATGTTAAAAATATTTTTCTTTTTAAATGATATAATTTAATTATATTAACATTATTATATATTTGCAAAATTTGGCGGCACACTTTTGAAATTTGGCGGCACACAAAAGTGCCGCGGCACAATGGTTGAGAATCACTGCTCTATAGTATAAAAGCAAATCTATTTCGAAATTTCGTTAAACTCGCTGAGTGGAAGAGAAACAAAACGTTTAGGATTAGCAAGTTGCTGTTTCAGACAGTTTTCGTGTTTTTGTTTGACCCTTGGCTCTGCTTGGTGGTTAGTGACAGGGATTTATGTACTGATAGCCGCTTTAGCTTCCGATTTTAGTTGACGGCATGCTCTAGTCTGGTCTAGTTTAGTTTAGGTCGTGATTTGGAATTTATTGAGGATATTAGGATGTTTTTTTGTAAATTAGGACTAAAATATAATTTTTGTGGCGCAGGGGCACAGAGGGACTGTAAACGTGACAGGTTGTGGGTTTGATTTCTACTCCTGAAATTGATATTTATAATATTTTCATTTCCTTTATTCTTTAACTACCGCGTAGCAGCCGCTCACAACATAATGCTACTAGCATTTGGTGGAATGCAGGGAATGGAGTGTTTTAGCACGGGGTTTCATGGTTCCCTCTGCCTACTCTGCTATGTGTGTTAATCGTTGCTTATAGGTCATTGTAGCATGTGGCACAGTGTCGGCTTAATCCTTACTTAGAGGAATTAATTATATTTCATTACCAACCCCAGTGATAGCGCGGCGTTGAGTTACGTTCATCACGCAATCTCTCCAATTCTATCACGCAATACAA
This sequence comes from Heliconius erato x Heliconius himera, assembly GCA_013421005.1. Taxonomy (NCBI): domain Eukaryota; kingdom Metazoa; phylum Arthropoda; class Insecta; order Lepidoptera; family Nymphalidae; genus Heliconius; species Heliconius erato x Heliconius himera. Next base: position 2,451 of record JAATLQ010032635.1, read on the forward strand.
ATTAGTATATTGGCTAAAGTGATAAAGTAATGGAACACAACAAGTAATTTTAATCTGTATTGTAATTCTGTTTGCAACGTTTGAAAATATTAAAAAATTAAAAAACAAAAGTATGTATTTTATTTTCTAATTAAAATTTTATAGAGATTGAAAATAAAAATCGTAGTAAAAAAATCCCACCAAAAGCGATTTCGTTGAATTGACGCTTCAATTACGCCTAGAATTAATATACGGCCAAAACTTAATTATTTTACAACGAATAAATGCCAAATTGGCGCCATCAAGTGCATATCTTTGCGAGCCACTACTTGTACACAATTATTCCAATTTTATATCCAATTAATTTATAAAAAAGACCTTATTTTGGCGCAGGGGCGCAATGGTGTGACTGTAGCGTTACAATTGTGGGTTCGATCACCACTCGGGAAAATCACAATTTTCCTCGATATACATATAAATAAATAAATCAGCTTCACGCTGTATCCCGCACACTGCAGGGTAGACAGAGGGAGTTAAGACACTTCGTTCCCCACTTACTGCCGAATTCTGGAGGCATTGCGTGTTGAGTTGACTGATTGACTAATATACGTATAAAAAATTGAAAACTATGCAGCAACGTTAATTCAAATGAACAAAGTTATCTTCTTCATTTTTTAGGATTTCGTACTTAAAACGAAAAAACAAGACCCTTTTAGAGTTCGTTATCTGTTTATTACTTCGTTATCTGTCTGTCTGTCAAGACCATTTATCAATTGACCATAATTTGAAATTAATATCGATATTGTGATCCTCGGTCTCTTGGAACACAGAAAAAAATAAGGCTTCTAAGTCAACATAATCAAAAGAACAATGCATAACCGCTCGTAGTTATACATCGTTATTACTATATTTTGTGTGAAATTCGCCGCGTAATCAAAATCTTTAGGGCACTTCCCGTAGACCTACACTAGAGAAAGGAGAATTTGCAGTGCAAATAAAGAAAATAAACCAAAATGCAAAAATAAAATAGATTTTATTCAAAAAAAAAACAACACAAACTTATAATTGTACCTCATTTCATACAAAATGAATGTACACGTCCGCCGATTTAAGTTTGTCAACTTAATCAAAAAAAAATGTTTTCCCCATAGGTTGGTATACAAATTTGAAATTGATACGGAACCCTCGGTATGCGAGCCCAACTCGTATTAGACCGGTTTTTATTATTCTGAAAATTCAACATTTCATAAACGAGACTAATAAAGGTTTAGCGAACAGTGCGGATATCGGTTGTAGCTACGGCTGTCATGTGCGATGCTTTGTACCGGATATCATGCTTACCTAAGGAATAAGGGGCGGTTTATGTTAATTTGTAGTTTTTTTTATAATAAATAACTGTAAATAGCTTAGAATATAATTGCAGTAAAATTTTGGAAAGTTTAGAATGTAATATACATAAATTCTATTTAAATATTCGTATATCTATTTTTTTAAATAATCAAAACCTTAAACAATTTATTTCTTTGATATTGTACACGCTTAGAATAGTTAGAAGAATTTCCTGACAATTAGAAAAATATAAATTATCTACATAAATACTTATTACAGAATTTTTATGTTACGCATGCGGCGTTGAGTTCCGCAACTCAATAAAAAAATATAGTGTTTCCGAACTTGGACGAAAAGTGGAGAACGCAATATCTTGACAAGCATGGCGTGAAGCTGAACAACTTTTTTTATTATATGTTACTAATCTGTTCTATTACACATGTTACTAAACTGACTGATTATAAAAAAAATAACGAAAATTAAAAAAAAGATAAAGTTTATTGTAGAGACTTATCATGGTTTAAGTAACAGCTCTATAGTTCTATACTAAATATAATGCGTTTTCGTGGCTGAAATATTATTTTTAGCTTCATGCTGTATTCTCCATATAGCATGGTTGACATGAGGAATAAAATGTTAAAACACGTCGTTCCCCTTTCGAACATTCTTCTAGACATTGCGTGTTAAGTGACGCAACTCAACTGCGCGCTTTGTCTTGTTCCCAGAAAATTGCTTTAATCCTGAGAAATGAAAATAACTTATTCTTACGAACAAGAATCCAACCCACAACCTTTGCGTTTATAGTCAGACACTCTGTCACGCCACGATGGCCTCAGCTAAAGAATTTATTGAAAAAAAAAACACTATAAAATCGCTTCCGCTTAAGTCAATATCAGCACAGTGCCCATTCCTAACTAGTTACAGAATGTCAATCAACACCAGCAGAATGTACTAGAAAAATTTTCATGAAACTTTTCAAATGACGACTTCATCACGCTACGTGTGGATTTTTCGACACTTTACAACAAAACACATATGATTCGACGAGTGTGTGTGTGTGTGTGTGTGTGGTGAATAACTTTTTCTTTCATCACGTCTATATGTGTAGGTGTTAACTGTTTTTTTAATGTCTCTTACTTGTTCTTATGATGTATAGTATAGAGTCCATAGTAATAATAAATTACGATTATTTTTCATTTCAAACTGTTTGATAAATTTGCACAAATATTAAACAAAAAAAGTTACAACCAATAATGAATATCAGTTTCACGCTGTATCCCGTACACAGCAGGGCAGGCAGAGGGAACCTAGTGTTAAGACATTCCGTTCCTCACTTTCTGCCGAATTCTGAAGGCATTGCGTGTTGAGTGGCAAAACTCAACGCCGCGCTTTGCATCGACACCAGAGCGAAGAATTGGAAATATAAGTAAAATATTTCATCTCCTCGAGTGGGGATCGGTCTTTGTTATGAAACTCTGTTTTTCAATTTTCGCGGAATTTTCGAAGCTTTGCATGTTGAGTGTCGAAACTCTACGACGAACTTTGTCTTATTACCAAAAGCGAGGAAATTAAAATATTAAATAATTCATTGTCTCTAGTGGGAATTGAACCCACAATCGTTGCGCTTATAACCACACTCTTGTATCAAAGTGCCACCGCTTAGCAGATCACACTATAGTTTTACGAATATGAGTGAAACATCTGAAGTCTATCTTCGGCAAAGCCTCCACTCTCTTCTGCATACTAAGTAATTTAATTTAAAACACTTCAGCACCAACTAGTATTCAACTTAATGTAATAAAACTATGAATTAGTTAGAAATGCAAATACTCGCTCCGAGTTTCGAGCCCAGGCTGTATACTATTCAAGTATAACAATATATGGAGATTGAATTTCAAGTGTTGCATATTGTTTTCCCACTTTGGCATTATTTGGAAGATAATAAAATTATTCCCTAAGTAGGTACCTGCTAAGACAGAATAACTTGCCAAGACTCTCCGTTCTCTCCGTTTTTCCTGACGCCAAAAGCATTGCGTGATAAGTTTTAGATAGACTTAATCCACGACCATTGAATTTACTTTTGGGTGCCGTTACACTGCGCCATTTGGGCCTTAAATTTTAATGGTCCATTTTTCGAGACATCACGTGTGAGGTGGCGTAACTCAACTCCGCGCTTCGTCCCTCGCTCACCTCGCTGTTCGCTCCCTTGAGAAGGAATCGGACTCGCAATCAAAAACTGCTAACAGTTAAACACAGAACCATTGCGCCACGTCGCGTTGGATTCTTTTATCATTTTTTGGTAGTAACATAATACCAATTAAACTTATCTACATTCCTGAGTGCGACTCCGAATCACTAAATCGTTTTTTGTCTAAATTCCATACACTGGTATTTAAGCCGCTGCAGGTACCTATAACATGAGTTCATATCGTCGGATTATCCATAATAACTCTACCGCCCCGCCCCCATATGGGTATGGGTACATATGTGGATATCATTCGTAATTAAAACCCAAACGCGAGTATTAAATGTGAAACATTCGCTTCGTTGTTTTAGATTGGAATATATTTATGCTTTTACATGTTTGTAGGTGATATTTATGATTTTAGGCTGTTTTCATTAACATTGATAAATTATAGTTGTCAGTTTTATGTTGGAATAATTGTAAGTGGTGGTTGTGGGTTCAGTTTCTATTTGGGGGAATAAATTTTTGTAATTTCTCCACTTTTTAGATAAAGCGCTGCGTTGAGTTCTGCCACTCAACATGCAATGTTTCTAAAAATGGATGGAAAGTTGGAAGCTGTGCATCTTAATTTTTAATACTAGGTTAGTTCTTATCCTGTTATGTGGCAAAAACCGCGAAGTTACAAAAAAAAATATACTTATATCCTTAATAAAATATGTACAATAGGAATCGAACCCATCACCGTCGCGTTACAGTCACTCGCTGAATAATTACGTTCATTTATCATTTTCCTCTAATCTACCCCTATAGACTAAAAAGAAAAACAAGGCCTAAGAGGATCCTAGTAAAAAAAAAGCAATCTTATAAGAAAAGGGTTGAATATTCAATTTTCTCGACACACACATAATATAATGGCTGGCACTATTCAGAGTCCTGTAGCTATAGATCGGCTTTCAGGTGATTGGCCGCCATACATCATGATGCTGTATCGAGTTATTGAATTATTTCTAAAGAAAATATGCTATAAAGCTTCTAAATATTTTTGTACATATATTTTATAATGTTAAAGTCATTTTATGCCACCGTGTCGCAGGGTCTGACTGATAGTAAACGTGATCGTTGTGGGTTCGATTTGCACTTGGGAAATAAATTAGGTTTATTTTATCACTCTGGTAACAAGATCCTGTTCTGCCATTCAACACGTAATGTTTTAAGACTTGGGCGGAAAAAAGATTTCTAGCCGTGTGATCCCGGCCTAGAATAGGATCAACCTGTTACTGGTGGTGTCGTAAGAGGCGACTAAAGTACGTGTGGTGGAGTCACGTCGCCAGCAATGGCAACACGCATGAGCAGACTCGACCGGATCATTACCATTTAAAACCAGCGTTAAGTAGTGGCTTTATGCCACTGTGTTGCGCATCAGGTAATGCCGGGCTCCAGCGCCCAACCCACCTTAAAGGCCGGCAACGCACCTGTAGCTCCTCTGGTGTTGCATGGGGTCTTAAAACTAGTTACTCTGCCTAACCTGTAATATGCGGGATATGGCGTGAAGCCGAACACAATTAACACCAGTCTTTAGTACAATTTTTTTGTCAGCTTCAAGCTGTCTCCCGCACACAGCAGGGCAGAGGGAACCTAGTGTTAATACACTCCCTTCCCTACTTTCCGCCGAATTCTGAAGGCATTGCGTGCTGAGTGGCGGAACTCAACGCCGCACTTTACCTTGACACCAGAGCGAAGAAATGAAAATGTAAATAAATATTTCACTTCCTCGAGCGGGGATCGAACCCACAACCAGTCAATTTTACAGTCACACTTTGTGCCTCTGCACCACGACCGTACATTTTATACATAAATAAACAAACATTCATTAACTTCATATTGACTTTTACTCTTTTAAAAATCAACGTCTCTACCCAATTACCGGTACAAACATACAAACACAACGTTCAATAAATAAACTAAATAACTCATACAATATTCATATTTTGTATAGATATGTTTTATAAAAGAATATCAAAGTATTCTTCACTCCAGCGGACGTCTGTAGGAAATGAGCTATAGAATGGAAGGCTGCTGGGAAATTGTAGGCGAGATCGACCGATTGATCTGTCGAGCAAATGTATGGGATATTACCGTTGTAAATATAGATTTATCGTGTTTTTAAAGGGATTTTTTTAAGAAAATACGTTTTTATAAAGATTGGCAGTGTTGAGTGACTTTTTTATGTTTCCTCATGTCTTGTACAATGGCTAGGCTAACGGGAACTAGGCGTAACGGGATTTGAACCCGCACCGCTTGTAAACGTTCCAAAGTTAGCAACGACTAAAGTCTTATACGCTGTGGTTGAGTCTAATGTTGTTTCACGATCATTTTTATTTTACTACTGTCGACGAAAATCGTAGATTACTGCTTAACAATATTCTATTAAATAAATTAATTGTATACAGGAAAATTTGTTTGAATGAAATTTGAATCCAACCAACGATGGATACAAATAACACATTTGAATTATTTTTGTTATACCACTGTACTCAAGAAAATACGGGGTTAAGTTCCTCCACTATAATTATGGCAGAAAGTGGAGTAAGGAGTGTTGTGACTCTAGATTAACTCGCCCAGCCAGCGCGAAGCTGAAAAAATATATGCATTTGTATATAAAATATTGTCTTGTCATTATTTAAATAGGAATTAACCCTTTTTATAAAAATAATGGAAATATATTTAATTGATTCAATTGCTCCATAAATCTCTTTTATTAAAACCACTTAAGGATTCCGTATGTACATTCAAGTTCATTTGGAAATTCATTCTTATAGATTTTTTATGTCTTATATTATCAACTTCACTAGTGCTAGAGCAATCGAAATCGAATCCATAACCGTCTCGTTGCAGTCACAACCTTGTGCTCCTGCGCCACAACGCTAAATCAGGCCATTTAATTCATAAAATATTTAATTTTAAATTTAGAACAATAAATAAAAAGTATATAAAACTATATTTATTAAAAACCGTCATGGTGTTAGAGCGTCTATTAATAATCGGTTCGGTCGGTCGGACGGTTGTGGGTGCGATCTTCGCATGGGAATCGAACACATAACCAATGATACTTAATTATTTTTTGAGTTTCACTACTCATCATGGAATGTCTTCAACTGGGGCGGAAAGCGGAAAACATACACTATTTCTTGATTTTCTCGGTTTGGCCTATTATGAGGTCGAGTGGCAGAACTCTCAGAACTCAACGCAATGCTTTAGCATTGCGTTGAGTTCTGTCACTCAATCCGCAATGTCTCAAAAACTGGGCGGAAAGTTAAGGGCGGTTTATCTTATTATAATTATCAATACTAAGTTAGTTCCTATTCTGCTATGCGGCAAAAGTTACAAAAAAGTAATATAAATCCTACATAAAATATGTAGGAATCGAATCTTTAACTACCACCGTCACGTTACAGTCACACGCTTGTGCCTTGTGCAAATTGTTCATTTATAATTTTCGTCTAATCTACCCACATAGACTAAATAGAAAAATAGGACCTAAGAAGATCCCAGTAAAAGTTAAAAAAAAGAGTCTTTAAGAACAGTTCTGAACGTACTATAAGGGTTGAATATTTAATTTTCTCGACCCCGATTCACATAGCACTATACAGGCTGGTTGTAGATCAGCTTTCAGGTGACTGGATGCTATACATCATAATGCCCTATCGTATTGAATTATTTCTAAGGAAAATATGCTAGAAATTTGCTTCTAAACATTTTTGTGGATATTTTATAATCTTAAAGTCATCTTTGATGAGGCCGGTCGTGGCGCAGCGGCACGAGGTGTGACTGCAAAACCGACTGGTTGTGGGTTCGATCCCCACTCGAGGAGATGAAATATTTACTTAAATTTATATTTCCATTTATTCGCTCTGGTGTCGAGGTTAAGCGCGGCCAGTCCAGAATTCGGCAGAAAGTGGGGAACGGAGTGTCTTAACACTAGGTTCCCTCTGCCTACCTGCTGTGTGCGGGATACAGTGTGAAGCTAATTTATTTATTTATTTAAAGTCATCTTACGCTACCGTGGCGCGGCATTTTTGTAAACGCGACGTTTGTGGATTCGATTCGCACTTGGATTTGAATTATGTTCATTTCATCATTCTGGTAACAATGCAAAGCGTGGCCTTGAGTTTCGCTGTTCCGATTGTTGAGGATGGAGTGTCTTAAAACTAGGTTTTCTTTATCTAATCTGCAATATAAAGTTTGAAACCAAAAAAATGAATACCAGTATACCAGGGTAACTGTCTAACTTGACGTTTAAATGAGTCCCGGGAGAGACCTCTCCTAATAAACTCGGGTGATCGTTCCAAAGTTTGATTTCAGTGATCACGAACGAGTCGGACATGAAGCCAGACTTGTGAGTTGGGATGGAAAGTGTAAGGTCACAAATTAGATCATAGAGATTTATCATGAAAGGAAGAAAGAAAAGAGAAATCATAAGAAAGGTATGAGGGAGAGTTAGGATTAAACAGAATGGAATAAAGTGGATAGAGCAACCTGGTCTTTCATTAATCCTCATCATCAACTAAGCTGACTCCGCATATCCTAGGAAGAGATCACATCTCCACAGCATTCATCTTTCTTTCATTCTTCTTCTGTAATATCCACGTTTCGCTGCCGTATAACAGCGTCGGTACCAACAATGCAGCTAAGGTACCATTAACTCCGTTACCGCTAGAAAAATGCCTTTTCGCATCCATCTCGCATCTTCCATCTTTACTGACATACTTCCCAAATAAATAATAAAAAAATATATAAAGTTCTTACTATATGTAAAAAGTGATTAATTTAACTGAAAATATTAATTGAGTCCATGGTGACGCACTGCATTTAACTATGTGTGAGTTCGATTCCCGCTCGGAAATTAATTTTCATCTTCCTGCTCTGGTAAAAGAAAATATGGAATTAAATTCCGTCACTTAACCCGCAATGCCTTAAAATCGGGCAGAAAATAGAGTATAGAGTGTCGTGACACTAGATTTACTTAGCCATTCCCGCTATATGCGGGATATATCGTGAGGTTTTATATATATGCATTTGTATATGAAATATTGTGTTATAATTTTTATTTAAAAAGGAATTATTCTTTATTTCCGAAAATATTGTGAAACATTTTGAATGATTAAATTGTTCTGAAAACGTGCCATAAACCTCTTTTATAAAAATCTCTTATGGACTTCATATGTACCTACTGTAAAATTAATTTGGAAATGATTTCTTATGGAATTTTTATTTTTATGGCTTATATTATGAAGTGATATGAATGAATTCTGTACTGATGAGCATACGTAGAGGCACAAAGTGTGACTATAAACGCGACTGGTTATGGGGAAAGCTGATTTTTTTAATATTAGGGAACCTAGGGTTAAGAGACTCTTCTCCACTTTCCGCCGAATTTTTGAGCCATTGCATGTTGGGTCGAGGAATTTAACGCTCGGCTTTTGCCTTGATGGCAGAGCAAGGAAATTAAAATATTAAATAATAATTTTTTTCCTCGAGAGATAATCGAGCCCATAACCATCGCGTTACAGTCACCCCTTGCGCCCCTGCGACACGACGAACTCCATTCTTTTTTAATTAAATATGTCTAATATAAACATATTTTTTAAATAGATACCGTACAGCTGACTTAATACTTAAGATCGAAAGCCGCAATTCAACAATTCAACAGAAGATAACAATCTTGAACTATGGGAATAATTTGTGACACTTTGTAGGGGAATGGCTTCTTTATATGATTAATGCTGATATTCCTTTGGATGTTCACGCAGAATTACTAATAACCATGTCCAAATCTGTATGTAATGGTATACGATTTAAATCAGCATTCATTTAGTTCAATAAGAATTCCAATTATATTTAAATAACTGTAATAGGAAATGAACGATTGATTTAATTTTCAATGTGTCGATTTATTGGATTTTTCATCAGATAATTAATATGTTACATCTTTTGTTTTCATGTAATAATAACTTTTATTTTTAATGTTATCTTTTCTCATATCAATAAATAAAAAGGTGGTTGTGGCGCAACAACACTCAGACTGTAAACGTAACGGCAGTTCGATTTCCACTTGAGTGTGTACATTTTTTTTGTTTCCTCGTGTTGAGAAAGTGTAAAATGGAAGTCTTAATAGAAGCAGTGTCAGTGTTCCCAAAACCTTACTTTATTCTGTTATCTGTTGTATTGAATTATGTGAAGAAAACTGCAGTTTGTATAATGTCATTATTCAATAAATTAAATAATACTTTTTAACATAAAATTATAAAGTATAGAAATTAGTACCGTTGAGCTTGGAGTAGTGCCTGGGACTTGCGACCACAGAAGTAGGCTTAATTCCCTTTCCGTTGCAACAACACTCGCTTTCACTGCTCCAGCTCAATATAGCAAATTACCTCAAAAGAATTATCTATTTACCTTTTATACAATTTTAATTAAAATATGGTTGCCTATTAAAGAACATTGTTGTCATAACGTATTTGCTATGGCATACTACAGATAATTAAAATACAGTATATTATCATCGATAAATATAGCAAGTTCAAAATATTGTATAAACTTAAAAAAAAAGTCTGAATAAAGCTGTAATGGTGGTTAAAATGAAATTAGGACATTTAACAAAAATAGAATTAAGAAAACAAACAAAAAAAAATTGGTTCCAATATTAATATCTTCATTAATATCACAAATGCGTTTAAAAGAAGAATAGCCCAATTTGGCTATCTCACACAGAACTATCCGACGGAGCCTCAATTTCGCAAGTCTTATCGCCACATCCACATCCGCATCCGCAAAGTTAGTTGTCCGATAAAATTTCCATTTATCAGGACGTCAAGATGAAGGATGTTGCTCGGATCGGTGAACATAAACTATATGGATTTTAGAATTCTTAATATTATTATGTTATTGGGAATATCGGCTTCACGCTTTATCCCGCATACAGCGGGTAAGCTTAGAAAACACGAAAACATTTACGAATCTAAGGCAGTATGTGTTGTTTTATCTTGCCAGAGCGGGAAAGTGAATGTAGTTCGGGATTGAACTCAGATCTATTGCGCGTAGACGTTATTGCATTGCGCCACGATAGCTTCATAGTTATTGGGGATACTATTTTCAAACATTGGATTTCATGCCATCGTGGCGCAGCGGCTCAGCATCTAACAATAAACGGGAGGGTTGTGGATTCTGTTCCCACTAAAGGGGATAACAAGCCAAGAGGACAAGCTGGAAAATGAAGGTGAAAGTGGAGAACAGTGTGTCATACCACTGGTTTCTCACTATCTATTCTGCTCAGCGGAAGATTTTAAAGCTAGAAAAAATAAGACAAAATTTTAAACATATATTACTAACTCGTCAAAATCCGCCAATTTTTTTGAGGCAGTGCGTGTTGAGCGGTGGAACTCAGCGCAAGGGCCTTAGTGTTAGAGCGAAGAAAAGAAAATATTATATCAGCTTCAAGCTGTATCCCGCACACATCAGGTTAGGCAGAGGGAACCTAGTGTTAAGACACTCCGTTCCCCACTTTCTGTCGAATTCTGGAGGCATTGCGTGTTGAGTAGCAGAACTCAACACCACGCTTAGCCTCAACACAAGAGCGAAGAAATGGAAATATAAATTTAAGTAAATATTTCATCTCCTCGAGTTGGGATCGAACCCACAACCAGTCGCTTTTACAATCACACTTCGTGCCGCTGCGCCACGACTGGCCTCATTATTAATATATAATAAATAATTCATTCCCCAGCGTGGGGATTGAACACGTAACATCACCTTACAGTCACACGCCACGACGGCCTCCATTAATGTTAGAATAGTTCCTAATAATAGTTAAAGAAAGCTTAAATACTAATGCGAAGAAAAGTTAAGCTTAATAAAGTTTAAAAACTAAATAAACTAAAATGAGATAAAAACTTCACGCTGTATTCCGCATATAGCAGGGTAGGCAGACGGTACCTGGGAACATTTTTGTTCTCTACTTTTTACCAAAATCTGAATGTATTGTGTATTGAGTGGCGAAACTTAACGCCGTGCTTTATCTCCTTATTACCGTAGCGAGGAAATAAAAATATATCTTTTTCTCGAGAGGGAATCGAGATCACAACCTTTCGTGTCATCAAGCGCACGCTTGTGTCCCTGCGCCATGATTGGCCTCATTTTTTTCTTTAAATGCTTTTTATATTTATTTATTTCACACCACAGACTTTAATCTTGCCTTTTTTGATCTTGATGTTTTCTTAATTAAGTAGTTAGCTGGAAGTGAACTTACGTCGGTTTCTTAGTAAAATAATAAAGTTTATATTTCTTGTTGAATATCAAAATACTTATGTCTAGACTAAGTATATAAATACAAACGAGAGGTGGTGAGTTGTACGGTGTACCTTTGATCATTGAAGTAATTAAATCTGGAGATGTTTATTTATACTATTGTGCTTCTTGAACCGAAAAAATACCGATTTCAAAAAAAAGGAAGCAGCTAAAACAAAAGTAATTGTCATATATAAATACAATGAAAAGCTAATTAAATAACATTTATAAAAGAATTAATGAATCTGCTGACGTTTGTTTTGGTTAACACACGTGTTAGTGAGGGATTCTTATTTTTGTGTTATTTTTCACAAATTTTTAGTGCAAATTGCGGTTTTTAAATAAAAGATCTGTATTTCTTAGTTATCAGGTTGTTGTGAGTGTTTGTGGTGTTTTTGTCAGTAGATTAGTTATATTATAAGGTAAGGTTAAAGGTTAAGTTTTAAAATGGATGCTGAGCATCCGCCCGATCCCCCTGACCCTGGAGGTGGCATAGGCGATTTAAACTCGACATCGCGTAAAAGACAAGGTGGTGACCCACCTTCTAATAATAATGAAACGATAAAAAAAACCATTATAAATCCTGCTACCGCGACTCCGTCTATTC
>JAATLQ010032636.1:0-14900 GCA_013421005.1 Heliconius erato x Heliconius himera
TCGAGGTTAAGCGCGGCGTTGAGTTCTGCCACTCAACACGCAATGCCTCCAGAATTCGGCAGAAAGTGGGGAACGGAGTGTCTTAACACTAAGTTCCCTCTGCCTACCCTGCTGTGTGCGGGATACAGCGTGAAGCTGATTTATTTATTTATTTTATTTTATTATAGTTGTCAATCAATTCTGCTTAAATCAATAATCATGTATTTTAAGCGGGCGAAGCCGTGGGCGGGCCGCTAGTACAAAATAAACTTATTTAAATTTAAGAAAATGTATGTTTTTTTTATATTTTCGTCATTCTATAATTAAATAAAACAAATTACAACATACCTGAAAAAGGTCCAAAAGCATACGTATCATCTTCACTCTTGTCCAATGACCATTCTTCAACACAAAAAGCGACACCCATCATAGGTTCATCACATAAAGGTCCAGCCAACGACGCCAATTGGAAACCATTTACAAAACTACTCTCGTATTCGTATCTTGGATCTTCTTTCAATACTTGTTCGTGATATAAAAACTTAGTACTATAATCCTTGGTTTGGTTTAGCAGCAAATTCGGCCCACAATTCCTAGGACCCACAGCCCATATTTGCTTGACCACGTCCTTCCATTCACTATCTAATTTCAAGCATATATTTTCTAATTCCTGTTTAAAATTATCAATCAGTTTCAACATTCTATCGGATAACTGGTGTTTTTGATTATTTACGGACATTTCGTCGAATTTCGTTTCTAATTTATCATTTTTGGACATTCCTTGTAATGTTTTTATGTGTTGCGATATAGCTTTGAGTAAATCAGTTGAACGATCCAATAGTGCAGTTATCTTGTTAGGGAGTGGTTTAGCTCTTATTTTTATTCTACTTTGTTTATTATTAGTGTATATAGTTATTAATGGGTCTATTTCGGTGTCGCCTTTGTCTATGTTTTGCGAGTCAATTTCTTCATTGGCCATATCTATTTTGGGTGGATCGACTATAGTTTCTCTGAACGGTACTATTGGCTCCGATACTGATATTGGTATTTTTGCGTACATGTTTCTAAAATTAATATTATACATTATAAATGAGCATTTTATTAAAATTGGAGTTATATTATACAGTAAATCAAATAAAATAAAATAAATCAGCTTCACGCTGTATCCCGCACACAGCAGTGTAGGCAGAGGGAACCTAGTGTTAAGACACTCCGTTCCCCACTTTCTGAATTTTGGAGGCATTGCGTGTTGAGTGGCGGAACTCAACGCCTTTGCCTCGACACCAGAGCTAAGAAATAGATATAAATTTAAATAAATATTTCATTTCCTCGAGTGGGGATCGAACCCACAACCGTCGTGTTACAATAACACCATTATGTATAGTGTGATTGATTTATTATAATAATGGACATATTATGTATAATATGTTATTTATCTCTCTATAAATCACATTATGGTATATTTTTATCCAAACTAATAAATTTAACTACTATATCAAGTGAAATTGAATTTTTAAAGTAGACAACTAAGAAATTTAAAATTAGTTTCGAAACGATCTAAAAAAATTTAAATATTATTATTTAAATTACATTTTTTACATATAAATTAGTATATATACTTACTTAAGATCCTCTAAGCATCTTTGTAAGTGAACTTCGCCGGCCGTAACTAATACGTGTTCGCCCGTCTCTTGCAGTAACACTTGAACGCACGAGTCCGATTGGTTTAGAAGTCGTAGGCCTAACAAAATTTTGAGAGAATGTAACAGTAAAAATAAGGAAATCATATTTATTTTCTATATAATCTTTAAAAATGATTGTGCGATTTCATTTAAATACATTTAAATAAAAATGTAATGGTTTTTAAGAATATTGTTATATGGAGCTAGATTTGAGTTACTATTAGTAACTCAATCATATACTCAGCTTAATATAATAATGGACATATAAAAGTAAGCACATTATAAATATCTAAGTTTTTTGAAACCTAAGGAAATTAAATAACCTTCTTATTATATTATTATCGAGAATTTTTATTGAGTTTACAAATTATTACTGTAAAGTTCTAAATAAGAAATTTATATGTGCATAAAAAATGTATACCATTATCAATAATAGTATTTTCTTCTCCATACAATATAACAATTTGCTTACCTTTAACCAACTGCGGCAACTGAGAAGGGTACGTAGGCTCTATAGCAACTCTTAATATAGGGACCGCTGCAAATTGAATTTCACTGAACGCAGGGCACGCTATAGTACTACTTAGTGTAGCTGTCTTTAGAATGTGATCTTCTAAACCACCTATGCCTAGAAAATAATAAAAAAATTAGATAAAATTGTCTATGTATGTCACAGACGATATATTTTTTATGTTATTTTTAAATGTCAACATTAAAAATAACATAAAAAATATTTTCGACATTGTGAGTGACACAACTCAAAAAATATTTACCCATAAAAAAGTAAACTTTATCTAATCAGACCAAAGAAATAAAAATAATTAATATATTCCTTGAGTAGAAATCGAATAACACACAATCACAAATTTCAAAGATACATCAAAAATGAGTATTTTTTTTTATTTATGATTATAGTTAATCAAAGGTCACTTTGGCCCAACAAAAGGCTGTGACTTTAAGTGTGGCTTCAATTGCCACTCAGAGGAACGGAATATTTAAATTTAATACTTTCATTTCTTTTTGTTGATGACAAGGCAAAGCGCGGTGTGAGTTCCGCCACTCAACACGCAATGTCTTGAAACTTCGGCTTAAAGTGAGTAACAGAGTGACTTAATATTAGGTTTATTTTGCCTACTCTGCTGTATGCGTGATACAACGTGAAGCCAAAAAAAAAATTATATGAAAAAAAATATTAATAAAAAATACCTATAATGTTACCAGCAACAGCTTCGTTAATTTCTTCTAGTTCTCTACCCATTAAAATGTATAAAGATTTTATTCTGAAATATAAAAAAAATATATATCTTTTGACTTTTTTCAAAGTTCTATTAACACTGCTAAGAAATAACATTTGGCAACAATTAAAAACAATAATTAAATTGTTATTTATACATTAACGAAAAGAAACAATAATTTCAACATAATTTGCTGAGAACATATTGCTTAATAAGAAACTTATGAATTTGAATTTGCAGTGAAATCCTGATTTGAAAGCTTAGCCATTTGCTAAGCTTTCAAATCAGGATTTCACTGCAAATTCAAATTCATAAGTTTCTTATTTTTCATATATCTATTTCGCTATAAATCCGTTTATTTAAAAAATAAATAGTCAACTTACTCTGTACAAGTAATATGTTCATCACTTTGCAAATCCTTCAATTTCTTATTAGGATCTATTTGGAAGTCTTTGTTTAATAATATTTGTGACGGATCATGTTTAGGGCCGAGTACATATAACTTATCACCTTTCTTCACTTTACCGCTAAATATTCTAGCAAATGCTATAAATGCTGTAGGATTCTCTTCTTCTTTCTCTTTCTCATCTATTGTACATTTTTCTTCATTATTATCATTTACTTGATTTTCTTTGCTCATAGGAATCGCTTCTAAGTTGGCGTTATTTAATTTCAACTCGCGCATTTGTTTCGCTTTCTCACGCCTCAACGCCATTTCTTCTGGCGTTAGAACTTTTGGCTTATTTTCTGGTAACACACTTTTATCAACACTAAACATTTTTGAAATAAATATAATCACAGGTCTGTCATCACTATCACAGGCTAGGAAATCGTTTTTTAGTTTTTTCGTATCTTCGTGGTACGAATCGAAATCTCTTATGCGAGAACACATTAGTTTTTCAACTTTTTCGGGTAAAATTTCCTTTGGAGAAGGAAGTTTTTCACATACCATGTCTAAAACCGTATGAGATAGAGGCAGCCATTGCATCATTAAAGATTGCAATTGAATTCTTGTATCAGTATGCCTTAAGTCTCTTGCTGTTAATTTAATAGCAAGCTTTTCGCAAATAACTGGTACTTTTTCTTTATCATTCCTTATAACTACAGTTTCATATATATTCCATAAATTATCAAAAATAACTTGAACAAATAGTGGTTTTTTTGCTTTCTCTTGGGCACCTTTCATGAAACGTTTTGTTTTGGGATTTAAATAAAAATCACCCCAAAGTACTTTTCTTAATAATTCTTCTTTGACACCTGCAAATTAAAAACTATTATATTTTCTTATTTTATTAATTGCATTAAAGAAAGCAGCGGATTCTCTGCTGATAGCAGAAAAAATAAGACTGTACTGTAGTTCTTCTTTCGTGATGAAGATGATGCCAATGCATACCATAAATTTAAAACAATCATGAATTATAAACAATTATTGAAGTTGTTCTCTACTAGAGAATATAAGAAAGATTGTATAACAGAAATTTTTTTTTCTTCCAATAGTATTCCTTACCAAGTTTATCAGAAAACAATTTGGCAAATGTATGAATAGTGAAGCCCCAACCATCTATTGCACTCGCAAATACCACATTTCCTTGTTCCGGTGAAAAATATAAGTTGGAATCATCAGCATCTTCGAGGGCTGAAGTCCAATCGTAAAAATTATTATCTTCTTTTGGTTTTGGCATCAGTTTTTGCTGTAATCATAAAGAAAATCACTGTAGCTAGATAAAGTTATTCTTAAGTTCTACTAAGAGGGAACCTACTTTCGTTAATTTTTTCGACACACTAAAGTATTGCAAAACTCGACACCTCTTGTTACTAGAAGAAGGAAATAAAAATAATCAAAAGACACAATGGCCTCATTTTTTTCAGTTAGATGCTCCTCTTAATAGAAATAATAATTATATATATTACTTTCATTTATTATCTATAACATTATAAGAAACATATTTTAAATTTATTAAATCAAAACAACTTTAATGTTACAATAGGAATGAAATAAGAATTTATAATAACATATTTTGCAATCTCACCTGTTTATCTATCAAATTTTCTTCATTTTCTAAAACTTCTGATGCAAATAGTTCACCCATTACAGCATTGATTTGTTCTAATACTTGTGTAATATGAACATATGCATCTAACGCTGTCATTTTCAATTCTACTATCAGCCTATCAATTTTGTTTAATACAAGCACTGCTCGAATATTTTCTGAATATGCCTGTTTTAGTGCTAGTCTAGTTTGTGGACAAACACCTTCTACTACATCAACCTGAAATAAGCATAATATTGTGTAATTTATGTTATAATAAAACTTACTTTCTAACACATAGCAAGATAGATTGACAGAAAATCACTAGAATAACAGCTAATAAATGAATAAAAAAAAAAATTAATAAAAGCCTAGAATGTCGAAAGTCATTATGATAATAATGATTTTTGACATTCTAAGCACTTTCTCTACTAAAGGAGTGAAAGGAAAATAATTTAAATATATAATTTCTTGAGTAGAGTTTGGACCAGCCTTGCCAGATTTTCTCCAGGGGAAAAGTGGGACTTTTAAACATTTAATTTAAGTAAGAAAAAAATCTTTTATCAAGAGCAAGACAAAAAAAATTATAAGGATTTAATTTATTATTTTTTCATTTATTTGAGTTTTCAATGGTGATATATGTTAATAAAAAGTATTTATTACTGAAAAAACATGACAATATTTAACAATATTGTTTTGCTTCACCATATGTAAGGCTGCAGCAGATAAGTCTTCAGAATAATAATACATAACTAAATAAAATATTTATTACAAAAAGCGGAAATATGCTAGTCCCGATCGGAACAATTAATTTTTGCGCGAATGTCAGGGCATCCGGCATAAAATCAGGTGGTTTGAACCCACAATCATTGCATTAAAATTGTTGTGTACTTTTTGAACATAAATAGATAAATTTATTTTCTAAAATAGTAATTTTTCATACCTATGAAAATGTGGGGACCAAATTAAAATAGTTTTTGAACTTCATTTAAATGATTTGGTAATGAAAATTTTTTTTCATTTCAATAAATGTTATTTCATAATTTATAAAAAGATACAACACTATTTTAGTTCATAAACAACATTTGGATTACACAATATTATTCATGCATCATATATGAGGATGCTAAAACATGTTTATACTTACAACAACAATAGCACCATCACATAATCTTACAGCAGTGGACACTTCACTTGAAAAATCAATATGTCCAGGAGAGTCAATTAGATTTACGAGGTATTCTTCTTTATTTAAGGCATGATACAGAGCTATACTGCTACTTTTCATAGTGATACCCCTTTCCTGTTCATCTGGTCTGCTATCCATATAACGCAGTTTACCAGACATCCTCTGAGATATAATACCATTGCTAGATATTAAAGAATCTGCTAAAGTGGTCTTCCCATGATCCACGTGGGCCACAATGCAAATATTTCGTATTTTTGTAGGATTGTTTTGCAACTCCCATAGTTTTAAGGAATCTACGAGCCTCATTTTGAATTATGTACAATATTGGTCAGTTGCACTTTTTTAACAATAAATAGATCTATAACTGAAAAAAAAGATAGGATTTTGTTGCTTATAAGAGAATAACAAGGATAAATTGCACAATGTGAGTGAAATCAGAATGTTGTTGACATTGTTGACAAATGACATTGACAATGTCATTGTGACAGTAACATGAATATAACGTTTAGAAATTATTTTTTTAGTAAAATAAACATGAATTTTAGTTCGAAAAAAATCTATAAGGAAGTTTTAAAGTTATTTTATTTATATATATCAATATGGAAAAGAATATGAATATTAAGCATAATTAATTATCTTTGATAATGTGTGAAATTAATAAGTTTGTAGAACTGTATGGAACTAATTGGATTTAATTGAAATTGTCTTATTTAATTAATGTCTAATACTTACTGATCTAGTAGCTAGTGCCATTTCTCATAGTAGTGGAAGGCGTGTGTAATATTTTAAAAAAGTCCAGTCTAAATAATTTTTTTTTCAGCTTCACGCTGTATCTCGCACATAGTTAACATAGAGAACCTAGTGTAAAGACACTTTCACACTTTGCCTCGACACCAGAGCGAAGAAATGGAAATAAAAATAAATATTTCATTTTTTCAAGTGGGAATCGAACCCACAACCAGTCACTTTTACGTTCACACTTTCTGCCCCTGAACCACGACTGAAATTATAATGTATGAAATTTGATATTCATCCAAATATGATACTCGTATTTATTTTAAATACCAATTTATTTATTTGTAGTTTGTATTTCCGTTTAAACAGAAACAAAAGATGAGTTGTTGATGATATTTAATATGAAGAAAATAATACACAATCCAATTCGTCCAATAATCTTTATTACAACTAAATATAATCAAATTAGTTACTATATAAACACACCAATGCTTACAAATTATACATTAAATAATTTAACATAAATCAATTTACTTATTTCTTATTAACGAAAAAAAAAGTTAATATTCGTAAACAAGTACTTCGAAAGATTTATGCATAGATTAAACAGGCTGACATGTTCGAAGTAATTTACAGTTTCATGCATGGGTGAAGCTTTTATTTGGGGGTTCCTAAATCCGTCCGCATTGCGGCTTATACCTGTCCGCCTGTTGTGCTTGATGTCAATAACTCATCGTAGCTTGAGTGAGATGAATTAAGTTATAATAAATAGGTTAAGCATTTAATTTCAGTTATTTTACATACCTACCATGTATATGACGTTGTAGGTATGAAAAGTAACTTTTTTGAGTATAACTAAAGGCTAAACCTATCAATGTAATAATAGAAACACCTGTGTAAATATTGACGATAATAAATATGTAGTTATAATGTAATTTCATATAGGAATTCTTTCATATAAGTTTATAGGTATAGATCAAGCCAAATATTCTCAAAAATATGGGCATCGAGTTGAACATATAAAATTTGTTGAGGTGCCACGAAATATATCTCAATGAATTTTGAATCTTGTTTATATTTTATTTAATTTATATAAAAAAAATAACTTCACGCTGTATCCCGCACACTGAAGGGTAGGCAAAGGGAACCCAATGTTACAACACTCCATTCTCCACTTTCTGCCGAATTCTGGAGGCCTTGCGTGTTGAGTGGCAGAACTCAACGCCGCGCTTGTCCTCGACACCAGAGCGAAGAAATGGAAATATAGATTTAAGTAAATATATATTATTTATATGTTTTTTTATACAACTCCAAGATCCAAAGGTTGCCTGGAAGAGATCGCTCTAGGCGATAAGGTCGCCTTGTTGTTTTTTTTTTATTATTATTATGTTTGTAAGTTGTTTTTGTATCTTTTAAATGTGCAATAAAGTATATTTATTATTATTATTATTAAATATTTCATCTCCTCGAGAGGGGATCGAACCGACAACCAGTCTGTTTTACAGTCACACTATGTGCCCCTGCGCCACGACTGGCCTCGAATTATTTTTCTCGAAAGTTTGTTTAATAATATAAGTTAATCTATATTATCTTATATTGTTAAACAAATGAGGTACATAAGACTAGTCACATAACGACTTGATAATATTAATAAAAAGCAACTGATAAGCAAGTATTATTCAATAACAATCACAACTGATTACATGATGCAATCCAGTCATATAATTTGATAGAAACTAGTAAATAAGCTTCCTATATAGGAACAGGTAAGTAAACAGACGCCGTAGGGGATAATTGGAATGTAGCGCCAATAACTTCGCCCACACCACTGGCTGAGACAAAACGTAGAAGTGACTTTGCTAACTTGTAATTGAATTTCTAAGGATTCCAACTTAACTTTTATAGAAATTTCTTGTACAAATAAAATAATATTAGAACAATTAATGTTTATTTTCTGTTTAGTTTTCTTTTGTTGGGAAAAAATAATGATAGTAATTATTTTTGTTGATTCACAAAATGTGTTTTGATGATCGTTTATAAGCTAGGTTATCTATACTGTTTTGTTCTTTTGAGGTTTTATTTGTTTTTGCACGCGAAAATTAAATACAACATTTAATAGAAAGTTCTGAGATAGAAATAGCCAAAATGCATCTTCACAATCTACTCAAAGTTCCATTAAAATTGATGCAGCTAATTTTCCGGAGATTAGTCCGGACAAACAAAAGACAGACAAACAGTCATATCATATCACAGACAGACATTCTATTTATATGAATATATAAACTGTCTTGGGCAAAGAACGGTGATCGAGTCTCAAAATTACCATCAATGGTTTTCGATAAGTTGAGGACCTCCTAAATTGATAATTCAGTGTTAATATGAGTTCAAGTACGTCAAATTATAATAATTTATAGTTATTTAATGAAATGGAAAAATACTATTACTAAATCGTATATTATTAACAAAGCTTTTGTTACATCAAATATAATAGTGTTGGTATGTTATAGAATATTAAAGTGACTTACAGTAGACTATTCTTAAGGGATTGATAAGTTTATAAACCGTAAACTACTAATAGGTATTAATAATAAATTTAAAACTCACCTTCGTAAACACCACAGAGTGCTAACGAAATAACTTTAGGCGCTCATAAGTGACATTTTGTTATAATTGATTGTATTTATAATGAAATTTTGTCAATTTTTTGCTGTCATGTCCTCGTGATCGATTGTTAGTTGAAGCAAATTAGTATTATATGTAACGATGTATAGGTTTTCAATTAATCTTTGCATAATTTATTTTTGAAGGTGTATTGTGGTGGCGCAGGGGTACAAGCGTGTGAACTGTACACGCGGCGGTTCAGTGTTCGATTTTCACTCAGAAGAATTGACTATTTTCACTTTTTCGCTCTGGTAGAAGGCAAAGCGCGGCGTTGAGACTTGCAATTTAACACGCAATGCTTTGAGAATTCGGTGGCAAGTGGAGAATGGCAGTGTTTTAATGGGAATGGAGTATGGGTTCCCTCTGCAAGCCCTGTATGGCATAAATACAAATAAAAAAAGATACATTACGATTAGATATATGATTTTATTTTATTAAATCATTAAATAATGAAATTTAAGAAGTCACTTTTCATTATATCTCTAAAATAAATCCGTAGTTTAGGCAGTAAACATTTTGTTTTATAGGTTGTTATCAGCCAAAGCCAAAAAATTCGAATGTTCCAACAGTTTCATTGTTTTTACTTTTCCATTATTACTACGATGATGTAATATGTACAATTAAATGTCTATTACTTCATTTATCTTTTTAATATTCTCTTTTTAAAAGAATCCATAGGGATTCTTTTGAAAATAGTTTCAATGTAGCTTTTTTAGTAGCGTATAATTTCATAGTTTTGTTTCATAGTTTTAGTTAAGACACTCCGTTCCTCACTTTCCACCGAATTACGGATTGCGTGTTGAGTGTCGGAACTCAACGCTGGTCTTTGCTTCGACACTAGAGCGAAGAAGTGACAAAATTAGATAAATATAAATTTAGATAAATATTTCATTTGTAGATCGATCCCACAACCAGTCGGTTTTACAGTCACACTTTATGCCCCTGCGCCACGACTGGCCTCAATGGCCTAAAGTTACATTATCGTTAAATATATATTTTTATTTCCGTATTCATTAGCATTCAGAGAACTTATAATATATTTATCATTAAAAGGTGACGATCCTACTATTTATTAAATTTTTTTATGAATACACTCTGTCTATTCAGACATCGCGAACTCTTTTCCCTATAATATTCATATTTTAATATAATGTTATTTCTGACGCTCGTGGAAAATGAAATATAGTAATTAAAAAGAAAGCATCATGGAGCAGCTGAGAAGTGTCTCTGCAAAATTAAAATATGTACCTAAATCATTTATGGGGATAAAGTGAAGCGTAGACGAAGTGCGGCGTTGGGTTCCGTTGCGAAAAAATATGATGATTTGGAAAAATATTAACGTTAATTACCACGTTCTGTATCAAAAACCAAAATCTGAACTAAACTATTCTTGTTAGAAAAAATCTATTCTAGTTAGAAAGATTAAATATGTAAATTAAAAAAAAAGAAATAAATCAGCTTCGTGCTCTAATGGGGAACAAACCTACAATCGCTTTAAAGTTACAGTCACTTTGTAACCCTGCATTACGACGGCTTCAAAATATGTACATCATATATTATCAATTACGCAATTTTGATGCCGGAAAATGTGATAAATCTTTTGTATCGCTGATCCAAAACAGCGATAAAAGTTCTACAAATCCCTATCAATTATATTATAAAACTCGTGATCGCCGCGCGGTTTCGCCTGCTTTGTACTAAAAATGTCATTTAATAAACGAATATTTAATTGTGTTTTCGAAACAACTATGTTAACTATGCACTTTAAAATGGCTTTAAACGCCGCCCAATATGTACCTATTTTACTACCAATAAAATTCGAAATGTTTACCAAAATGGATAATTGGTCACCAAATTACGTTTCTTAAATATTAGTAAATAAATCCAATTTTTCTTTACATGGACTGCCAAAAAAATATATGGATACCTTTAAAATTGACTTCACACTTGCGTGTTGGGTGGGGGAAGTCACGCGAGGCTTTTCCCTCAGTGCCAGAGTGAAGAAATGAAAATATTAACAAATAATAAGTCATTCCCCTGCGCGGGGATCAAACCCACAACCGTCGCGTTACAGTCACACCCTTGTGCCCTTGCACCACGATGGCCTAAATATTGCTGTAAAATAAAAACATCAGAGGCAAAATGAAAATACGTTTTGTTTTCATTTCAAATTATTGGATTAACAAGACCAACAAATGAACAATTTATTTATTTTGGACGACGTCAGACTAATTTGGAGTAATGTTTTTTAATAGTTATATAAATTTTTGAGGCCAGTCCAGGCACGAAGTGTGACTATAAAACTGACTGGTTGTGGGTTTGATCCCCACTCGAAGAGATGAAAATATTTACTTAAATTTATATTTCGATTTCTTCGCTCTGGTGTCGAGGCTAAGTTCGTAAGTGTTGCCACTCAACACGTAATGCCTCTAGAATTCGGCAGAAAGTGGGAAACGGATTGTCTTAACACTAGGTTCCCTCTGCCTACCCTGCTGTGTGCGGGATACAGCGTGAAGCTGATACATAAATTTTTGTGTAAGACATTATTAGGTGTTGATCTTTTATGGGAACCAGAAAGAATATTTGTACAATATATGAAATTATTATAAGGTTTGTTTATTTATTTTGAATCATAATGTGATATAATTTAGGACCGTTAAAATGACAGATACACATATTAATTTTATTTAGGAAAGGCGGGGCATAATAACGGAGCGTTAAAGTAAAAAGCAATAAAAAATTGGTCAAGCGCGAGTCGGGCTCGTCCACCGAGAGTTCGGTATAAAAAATTTAAAATATCGAGCTTTTTCTGAAATTCCAGCTTAGGGTTGCCAAAGCCTTTCATCTGATACCTCACTTGACCTTGCGGTTTTAATATAAAATGTTGCCCCCCCGTTTAAGGTTTTTTTTTATTAATTTCTAGGATTTAATCACAAATGTATAGTTTCAGATAATGCTTCATTCGGGAGGGGCGCGTTGTGCCTCGAGATTCCGTTATACTCTCCCTTCCTCTATATGTATATATAAAAATCGTGGTTTTAAAAATCCTGATCTTTCGGGAATTTCGGGATAAAAAGTAGACTAACATGTTTCAGTTCCAATAAAAAGTCGGTTCAGCTGTTCCGGAGATTAGCTCGGATAAACAAAACCACACACAGATAAAGCTATTAAATATATATATTATTTGTGTTTTGGTATCTGTATACATACTTGAAAAAATACAATAATTTTATTTATATGTATAGATGATTATTTACATTATGTAAATATTTTTTCATTCCATTCCGATATTCGAGAGTCAATTTAGACCTCTTCCGGTTTGCCTCGCTTTGACAACCCCTGTAATCGAATTCCAAACAGCACTGGGTCCCGGTGCGAATTAAACTTAATTGCGAAGAGCTGAGAACAAGGCAGTCTATTAAACACTTTTAGATATTTATTTGCAATGTTGTTGTAAGAACTTTACAGAAATTTACTCTACTATTATTTATATATAAAAACTTTAATAAAGAAGAAGAGGCCATTCGTGGCTCAGGGGCACAAGCGTGCGGCTGTAAACGCGACAGGTTGTGAGTTTGATTCTCACTGAAAATATTGAATATTTCATTTCCTCGGTTTGGTAACGAGGAAAAGAAGCGCGGCGTTTATTTACGCCACTCAAAAGTGGGAAACGGTTTGTCTCAACCCTAGATTCCCTCTGCCTATTCAGTTATCTGCGGGATACAGCGTGAAAGTGAAAAAAATATTTAAATATAATACATAATATTGCATAAATAAACCGTTCGATTATTCAATACCAACACCTGTTATAATGTAGTTTGTTTCACCATATGCAGGCGTGTTCCATATTATATTCAAGAGTAAACTTCAATTCATGTAAGGTATTTCGAACTCTCGCCGTGGACCACATCCGTGGATTTTAGATTGAGCTTGCATGTATTTGTTCAGTTAGTCATACCTACGCAGTTGGACGAGGCAATTTCTAGTGCATTAGGACTGTGGTGCAAAAAACGAACTGTTGCTTAATATGTCATTTTATGGAAATCTAATGAAAAATTTTATAATGTAAATAATAATGGCAGTCAGCAGAAAAGTTTTGGTTGTGGTTTGGGTGTGGTTTGGGTGTGGTTTTGATTCCCAGTCGGGGAAATGAAATATTTAATATTTTCGTTTCCTCGCTCTGGTGTCGAGGTAAAGCGCAGCGTTGAGTTCCGCCACTGAACGCGCAATGGCTTCAGAATTAACCAGAAAATGCGGAACGGGATCTGAACTATAGATTCATTCTGCTTAATAAATAAAGAATAATAAAAAATATAACAGCAATTAAATTTTTAAACGTTAAATTTTCTCCAATCAATGATTTATTTACATTCTTGATAAGTATTAATCAAAAAACTAATGCAACTATTTAAATAAATCTAATAAGTAGATTCTAAATTAACCACCATCATTATATCTTTAGAATTAGTTGTTAAATCTTCTTGCCTAGGATTATTCATTTAGGTTTCATCCGTCTAATACTCTAGTTACTCTTGGACCATTGTTAAAAGCCTTCACACTGGTCAGCATTTCTATTGACTTTCCCACTCGCCCAGTGATTGAGTCCGCTGGCTAATTGAATTTCTATGTTTTTGAACAGTTTTTTCGCGAAGTTAATTTGTAAGCACAAATTGAGTGCACACGATCCACAAAATTTTAATAAGACTATTAATCTAATCCTAAACTATTGTGGCGCATTGGCACGAGGATGTGACTGTAATCATGGCTGGTTGTGGGTTCAATCCTCACTCGAGGGACTCTAATAAGTAAAGTCTGCCACTCAACACGCGATGCCTCGAAAAATTCGAAGGGAAGTGGGGAACGGAGTGTTTTAACACTAGGATTATTGTGCGGGGATACAGCGTGAAGCGTGCGTGCGTGATTAAAATGTAATCTCAATGCGAATGTTCAGAAATTTCAAAATGCAATACAAATTCTATTTGTATAAATTATAAGGAACTTTAGATTGTAAAGTTCACGCAACGGCGTCCGGCGAAATGAAAAGCTAACATGGAACAGTGTAATTTGTTTGATATACGCTATTATATGAACAGTCCTACTTCGGGTCGTGGAAACCATGTTTATGAATTAGTAAAACATTTAACTGTGCACTAATGGCGTATATTCTATTTTATATAAAGTTTACATTTGACCTAATTTCAGAAGCAGCATTTCAACTTTTAAAGAACCAGTTTTTTATCAACCATTCTTTCGTGCACTAAATTAGTGGATACTGCCAGAATTCTGCCGGATTGTCAGCAATTCCTTCAAATTGGGAGCTGGCAGTGGTCCAGACGATTAACAACTTAGTGCAAGCTGTTTAATTTCATGCCTGGATGCTCGGGTTTTA
>JAATLQ010032637.1:0-14907 GCA_013421005.1 Heliconius erato x Heliconius himera
ATGTATCAGCAGAATTAAGGAGATCTTAGTTCTATTATGTCTCAAAAGACTTTAGATTATATATAACATAATTATTTTTTCTAAGGGTGACTCTGGAGGACCAGCGGTGATCAAGCCAGATGGTATCCAAGTCGGTGTTGTTTCATATGGCATCGGCTGTGCACGTAGGGGCTACCCGGGTGTGTACGCAAATGTGGCCAGCGTTCGAGACTGGATCAAGCAAGTATCTGGAGTATAAATTTGGACTACATGGCTTCTTAGAATTATTTCATTTTACAAATTTTATTAATATATGGTATATGTATATTATTTGTTTAATATTTAATAGTTTTGCTTGAATATATAATAAAGGTTATTTGCAGATTAATATTTTTGTTTATTTCCATATTGCTTTTTACTTAGTAAGAAGTGAGAATCTTTATTTTATATAAAATCAAAAGCACAGCTTCACGCTGTATCCCACATGAAATAAAGTAGGATAGAGTAGGATGACAGATGGCGTCTAGTATTAAGACACACCATTTCTTACTTTCCGCCGAATACTGGAGACATTGCGTGTGGACGCCGCGCCTTGACTCGACACCAGTGGGAATAAATACAAATAGCAAATATTTCATATCCTCGAGTGGAAATCGAACCTTCAACCAGTCGCGTTCACGGTCATACGCTTGTACCCCTCCACCACGACTGACCTTTAATAAAATTTGATGGCGTAAAATTTAATAGAACAGTACTAAAAGATTTTATAACATTTGACACGACAGATATTTTAAGCGAGTCGATTTGTGAATACTAACGAAATCATGAGAATTTAAATGAACAAAGTTGAATGTGACTGGAACTTTTGTAATTTCGTTGGAAGGTGGGAGGTGTCTGCGTCGGTGCTATTTGGCTGACAATATCGCGAATCACCTGACATTTGCCGATAAGGAATTGTAATCAATTCTGAATTTTAATTATATTTTCGTATATTATCTATATTTTATTATTATAGAATTTTATTAGTAAGACAGTGTAAGACGAAAGTAATTTACAATATTCGTATTAATTCAACACATTTTGTTTTTTTTTAATATAAAAAGGTGGATAACAGGTATATCTGTCTATTTACAAAGTAATCTTATCAACTTTATAAACAATGTAAGAAAAAAAAATATTTGTAAAAACAAAAACCCCGACTGCATAAAACTAAAAAGAAAATAAACAAGCCCTATAGTTTATTAGGATTAACAGTCGGGATCTCTTTCAATTATACGCCGTTCCTCGTAAAGAATTTATTGATTAAAGAATCACTTGTAGGTCCCGACTGTTAATCCTAATAAACTATTGGGCTTGTTTATTTTCTTTCTAGTTTTATGCAGTAGGGGTTTTTGTTTTTACAAATATTTTTTTATTTTTCACTTTTTTGTTAGGATTTATTAAAGGAATGATAATCATGATATACCTTTTTGAAATCCTCGTATTAAGCTCTTGAATTTGATACCCATATTGTGGTATTCGAAATGAATTTTTTTTTTCACTAAGTCCAATGGGATCCCACAGCTGCCATGGTTGTTTTTTTTATCTAAGAACACTTGGGCTGTTAATACGAATCTAACGATACCTCAATTGTGTAAATCCGTCCAGAAGTTGTGAAGATATGAGGTAATAAAGAATATTACATACATACAAGATACGCGCGAAAAACATAACCCTTCCTTAGCAGTCGGGAAATATATAAGGTTATAATATTTTGATATACAAACTAAGCTTTATTGCTTATTCAAAACAAATATTAATAAATCAGACAAGAATACTGAAATATTAATAATTGAAAAAAAAAACTGGTGATGTATGGGATTTGTCAGTAAAATTGATTAACAGTATTATACGTAATATTGCTCCACTTTATTTTTAAAATGTGTATAAAAACTGATACTTTTCCAGATTTAATGAAAGATATTAAAATAACCACTTTACAAAAGTGGCGATAGACATAACCCTGTCGTTAAGTAAAACATTTGAAAAAATAATGCTTGATCAGATCATACTTTTCTCATATAGTAATGATTCTCACCATAGTTACCAATACAGTTCCACTAAAGGCAAGTCTACTACGGATGCGGGCACTTCTAAAGCACATTGGTGACGCATGAGAGAGATCACAGCCTGACATTGGAGTGTTTTGTGATTATCCAAAGCTTTTGATTATGTACAGCGTGAAACTTTATTATTAAAACTATATTATTACGGCATACAGAAGCGACTCTTGATCTCTTTGCCTCGTATCTAAATCAAAGAATCCAGAAGGGCAATGTAAATAACGTAAAATCTTCTGGATCTTCCCTAAGAATGGGCGTTCCACAAGGATCTATTCTGGGCCCCTGCTTTGATTAACGATCTACCTTTTTATGCAAAGAATTTATATAATATTCAATCAATTAATCAGCTTCACGCTGTATTCTGCGGGATACAGCAGCGTAGGCAGAGGGAACCTAGTGTTAAGACACTTTATTCACACCACAAGAGGAATGCCGCGAAACTTACAGCACATTAACATCTAGGCAATTTTGTGCTGGCTTAGAAGAAGGTGGAAAGGATTCTTGTCAGGTATGAGATGTCTTAGAGTGAAAGTTATATTTTGGAGTTCACTACTTCAAAAGAAAGAATCAATCTTCTGAATCTACACAAACAAAACATTTATGCATCAAGTTTGCTGTATTTTGTATGAATATAATAAAAAAATACATCCTTATATTACAAATATAAGTTTGTAATTATTTTATTGTTCATTCCATACAAAATAAGAGTATACCTCTGTGGTGTCCAAAAATAAAAATGACAAACTTAAGATTGTTATTTTTATAAATTGTACTTTCCGTCAACCTAGAAATCTGAAATTGGTATAGAACCCTTAACGGATGAGTTCTACTCGCCTTGATCGGTTGTTTTAATCTGTTGTTTCATCCTTGTGCACAGGGTGATTCCGGAGGTCCTGCAGTGTCTACAGACACAGGTCTTCAAATAGGGATCGTGTCATACGGCTATGGTTGCGCTAGACGTGATACTCCTGGTGTTTACACAAATGTCGCATGAGTCCGAAGATGGATCAGACTAGCTACTGGCGTATAAATTTTAAAATCAAATTTTAATGATACATAATGGTATATTTGATTACTGAAACTGGCTTCATTGTTCTATGAGCAACACATTTTCTAAATTTGGAGCTAATTTAATTGAAGTTTTACTTGTAAAAAATGATGTACAATGTCAGAAACTGCTGCAAAGACAAAATGCCGAAAAAATAATCTATGTGATTGTAATATGGATTTATTTGTTTCTAAAATGCTTTAATGGGCTAAATGTTTATGTAATATAAAATCAACGGGAAGAAGAGTGCATTTATT
Organism: Heliconius erato x Heliconius himera; assembly: GCA_013421005.1. Lineage (NCBI taxonomy): Eukaryota > Metazoa > Arthropoda > Insecta > Lepidoptera > Nymphalidae > Heliconius > Heliconius erato x Heliconius himera. The sequence continues at coordinate 3,387 of JAATLQ010032637.1, forward strand.
TCATTTTCTTAACATCGGAAATAAAAACAATTTATTTATTTTACCCTATTTTATTTTTTTGGTATATCATGTTTTGGTATATAATATGAATATGTATATATATATTAATTTGGTGTACTTATTATATCTGTTTTTTTTAATAAAATTTATAAAATTCGTTTATTAAATATTCGTTATTTGGTGTTGTTAATTTATATTCTTTGCTTAAAATTGAGCAATCAAAACTAATATTACAAAATAAAAGACAATACAACCACTTTTTAATGGTAAAACTAGAAGTCGTTTGTCTATACTAAACAAAATACGCGAGAAGTTTAAAAAAAGACATACAATGTTTCATTATTTCCATAATTCATGCATAAAATACATGATAAAGATGACATTGAACAACAAAGAATTCTGTGACATAGTAACTGAATCACATATTTGACCCAGTATTTGTAATATTTAACAGCAATATTTGTGAAATATTTTTCATAGATAAAGAATAAAAAAATATTTACTAATAATAATATAAACTATCAATAACTTATCATAATCAGGCCGGCAATGCATCTGTAGCTACTAATCACTTACTGGTGGTAGTTTTTACTTAAGTAGTTCTGATACGGAACAAGCATTTATTATGTTCAAAGCTGACTACACTTTCAAAATATCTGAACAAAATTGTAATATCCGCAATTCCGCAATATTATCATTTACTGAAATGAAAAAAAATGTTATAAAATTTGATACTTTATCAAACGACGATTAGTGGTATAGCAATTGCAGATGTAATGCAGCATCAGCATCAGCAGCATCTGATATATGAGCCAAATTACAACGGTGAATTGCTTGCCGGAGGTGAAAAAAGTAAACTTAAATTCGGTTAATAAGCAACGTATGATTTAAAAAGCTAAGCGGTAGTTTCTGCGTTATAACGCAGATTTTGATTGTTAACGCGTTTTAGATTTTGTCCACTTGGTCTAGATGTTAAAATCCGTACTCCAACTGTTTGTTTGATCTAGGTATCTTACAAAAAGGAATAAAATCCCGTCCAGTTTTATGTAAAATAGACGATTGCCAAGACGATGGTTTGCACTGTCAAAAATCATCAGATCTCATGTAGGGCCAAGTTAGAAGTTAGCCAGAGCTAACTCCACACACCCTAATTCTATATACAAGCCCTAACTTCACAAACTACGTCTTAGTCAAAATAAAATTAATTATATTTTAATTATAGTAGGCTTAGTTTTGACTGTAATTCACAGGCTTTTAAGCTCACAGGATCGCGTTAAGTGTCCGTCAAATTATGCCACGATACTGGAAATTTTTCACTTTTGTAAACCATTTACATATTCATGATTTTGTGTTTTTGTACAAAGTAAAAAACTCTTAAGTACCTACACCTTACTTGAAATAAATTATTACTTTTATATATTTTTAATGAGTATGTTTGTTATTATTCTTAGTTTTTACATCAAATAGTAGTAGTATTTAACTAAAAAAGTAGTTTTTTTTTAGTACTAAATGGTTTTATAATAATAATGAAAATATTTCAAAAACATGTAAAAAATTAACTTACATTTTTCTCTAACTATAAAAGAAACTACCGTTTATGATTTACATTCTCTATCCTACTGACTGACTTCAAACATGAAGATTTTTGTTGTGTTTGTACTGTTAGGTACATTTTTGTATGAAGGTATGGTTAAACAAAATACTATATTTCTTAGAAAATAACAGCTTAAAGATACTTAAAGTTTTACTAAACTGTCCAATAATAAATATTTTATTTTAATATTTTTAGATGTCTACAGTAGAAAAATCGTCGGACTCCGTCATAAGCCGAATAACAATAAAATAGTTGGTGGTTACAATGCCACTATTGAACAGTTCCCCTATCAAGTACTTTTGATAGTATCAAAAGGTGGAGAAATGTATGGATGTGGAGGATCTATTATTAGCAATACAGTTATATTGACTGCAGCCCATTGTATAGCCGGGTAAAATATATAATGTTTCTTTCTGTACATATCTGTGACTAATCTCTAAATATACTTACTAAGAAGCGAGAAGTTTCGCTATCTAATTAATAATTAATGTGAAGCTAATTTATTTATTTATTTCTATTTCTTTTATCTTATATATTTAACATAATAACATAATCAAACTAAAATTTCAGAGCGTCAAAAGTCTACGTAAAATTGGGTGCAACATCACCTAACGTTGAAGGAGACACTATTGCCTCAAGTAAACTAACCCCACACCCCTACTTTAGTAAGAGAACTCAAGACTACGATATTGGTACAGTCACTTTGGAACGGCCTATAAAATTAGATGGCGTTAAAACAAAAATAGTACGATTGGCTGACAAAGACACACAAATTAATCCTGGACAAAGTGTTACTGTTAGTGGATGGGGGGCTACTTCAGTAAGTATTTTAAACAAGAATTTTATATACACTAGCAGCACATTCTTGGCGTCGCCCGCTCAAACCTCTGAAAGGGCTCCACTTTCAAGTTAGTGAGCACGCATATAGTCTCAACTATATATAGAGACAACTATATATTAAAATTTCAGCTTTGCTTAAATGACGATGGTCTGGTGGCTATGGGGTCTAGGCTATAATTATAATATTTAGTTCAGCGCATCCATATATTTTCATCATACTATGCCACGATATATTTTTATAATTCTTATTAAGGAAGACTCTTTATCAGAGAATTATAAATATATACAAATATTTATTTTCATATTTCAGGAAAACGGAGAAGGAAGTGATAGCTTACTGGCAGTTGATGTACCTGTTGTATCCAACGATGAATGCCGTAGAGCTTACCGTTCGCTCACAAACCGAATGTTCTGTGCTGGTGTACCTCAAGGTGGAAAAGACGCATGCCAGGTATAAGAAAATATTATTATGGAAATAGTATAGATAAAAAAAATTATACAGCGATAATATTAATTTATGGATTTCGTTTGCTTTGTCTCAACACCAGAGTGAAGAAATTGAAAATATTAAATATGTTGTTTCTTCAAAGGGAAATCGAACCCACAACTTAAAGTCGCGTTTAAAGTCATACGCTTGTGCCCTTGCACCATGACTGACATTACCTGGTATTAATGGTAGAAGGCTAAAAACAAATTTTATAAATATATAGTATTTATCAGTACATTTCTTAGGCTATTTATTAGCTTATCTGCAAAACCTTTGTTTGATATAAATAATTCATGAATCTTTTACGAGTTTATAAAGGCTATAAAGAGGCACAGTGTGCTCTTTATGTCGTCTTCGTACCTCAAAGGGTTCCAGAAGAGATTTAGGAATGGAAAATCTTATAAAGTGTAAATGTATTACGATATATGTACGTGATTATATTCGAATGGTTGGTTTTTAGACAGGATTTTAGTGTTATTTAATTTTAAAATACTTGTTTAAATTGTAAAGTAAATTTATAAAATAAGTATATGATAGATAGGTTTGTTTTTTTAATATTTTTCTTAGCTTCACGCTGTATCCCGTACGTGGCAGACGTCTTTTTTGGTTAATGCTCTCAATTTAGTCCTTATTCTATATCTTCTTCTGATGTAGTTATTTCAATAAATAGATCAAAAAGTCATTGAATGTGATAATCTAAAGTGATAGCTGAACATAATTTCTATCTTGAGAGCACTTTGAGTAATTCTGCATTTAATCTTTCCCTCTGAGCGTGACAAATTGCTATTCCATTGGATTATCAGAAATAGCATACCTGTTTTTTAATATACATTTATGGTATAGTTAGATTGTCTTAATAGAACTGAGCGTTTCAGTATAAGTTTATTATTCTGTTAAAATAATCTTAATTTCTTTCACGATTGATTTTATTAATTAAAAATAAAGACTTAGAAATACGACCCAGCGTCTTACTGTAAACGCAACGGTCGTGGGCTCGACTCCCAATAGAATAAATAAATTTTATTATATTTAAGTACCTCGAAAAATCTGCGGAGAGTCTTTACATTATGTTTTCTTTGCTTACTATATACGGGATACAGCATTAGGCTAAAATAATACAATATAGCTGTGATCTATTCCGATAAAAAAGTCTTTGGATAATTGAATGGAGAATAAACTACAGAGTTATGTATTAAGGAGATCCTAGTTCTACTATCTCTCAAAAGACTATTATATATAACATAATTATTTTTTGTAAGGGTGGCTCTAGGGTGGAGGACCAGCGGTGATCAAGTTGAGGCCAGTCGTGGCGCAGGGTCACAAAGTGTGACTGTAAAACCGACTGGTTGTGGATTAGGTCCCCACTTGAGGAGATGAAATATTAACTTATATTTATATTTCCATTTCCTCGTTCTGGTGTCGAGCAAAGCGCGGCGTTGAGCTCTGCCACTCAACACGCAATGTCTCCAGAATTCGGCAGAAAGTGGGGAACAGAATGTATTAACACTATATTCCCTCTGCCTACCTTGCTGTGTGCGGGATACAGCGTGAAGCTGATTTTTTATTTATTTATTCTAAGGGTGACTCTGGAGGACCAGCGGTGATCAAGCCAGATGGTATCCAAGTCGGTGTTGTTTCATATGGCATCGGCTGTGCTCGTAAGGGCTACCCGGGAGTGTACACAAATGTGGCCAGCGTTCGAGACTGGATCAAACAAGTATCTGGAGTATAAATTTGGACTACATGGCTTTTTAGAATTATTTCATTTTACAAATTTAATTATTATATGGTATATGTATATTATTCGTTTAATATTTAAGAATTTTGCTTCAATATATAATAAAGGTTATTTGCAGATTAATATTTTACTTTATTTCTGTTTGCTTATTAAGAAGTGAGTATCTTTATTTTACACAATATAAAAAGCTTCACGCTGTATCCCGCATGAATTAAAGTAGGATAGAGCAGGATGACAGATGGCGTCTAGTGTTAAGACACACGACTGACCTCTAATAAAAATTGATGACGAAAATTTAATAGCAAAGAACTAAAAGATTTTATAATATTTGACACGACAGATATTTTAAGCGAGTCGATTAGTGAATACTAACGAAATCATGAGAATTTAAATGAACAAAGTTGAATGTAACTGGAACTTTTATAATTTCGTTGGAAAGCACCTGGAGGTGTCTGCTTCGGTGCTATTTGGCTGACAATATCGCAAATCACCTGACATTTGCCGATAAGGAATTGTAATCAGTTCTGAATTTTAATTATGTTTTCGTATATTATCTATATTTAATATAGAATTTTATTGGTGAGGGAGTGTAAGACAAAAGTAATTTACAATATTCGTATTAATTCAACACATTTTGCTTTTTTTTTAATATAAAAAGGTGAATAATAGGTATATTTTTTTCAAAATCTGAAGGCATTACGTGTTGAGTGGCAGAACTCAATGTCACGCTTGAGAAACAAACACAAGCTTGTAACACCTAGTTATCGCCTCCAAAAAGTAAACAAATCATTTCTTTAATTTTACATAGTATTCTGCAATGTGTTTTACATTTGTCTCCACAGAAATTTAAAATAACAATGAAAACAATGTTAATTAAGAAAGTTTATTATTCCAAGAATATTTAAAGGATAAAAATATTTTTAATCAATAACATTTGAATTTCATGCAAGAAATTATTGCATTGTAATATTGTTTTAGTAATAAAATTGTAACTTTGATTCTGCCGTTCCTTCTTAGCAGAACTGCCATTCGAGCCGGTGCGGAAGTAGTTTTATGTATTGTTGATGTGTACATAAGTGTAAAACAATTTTACTTTTAAAATAATACATTTTAGTGGCTCTTATAGATAATTGTTGATAATTATTCTGTTTAGTTTTACAGTCACAGCATTTGAGCATGTAGGTTAAGCACAATTCACTTCACCAATATAACAATGTATGGCGAAAATTCGCAGTCAAGAAATTGATCGGTAGAAAACAGATAACTTTGCGTATGATAAGTGTACATGTATGATACATGTCAAAATTTTCATTAATTACTTATTTTTTTATTAATTTTAATGTCATGCGTTATAATTTTCTAAGAAATTTTTAAAAAATATATATTTTTAATATTTTTGAAGACATTTTGTGATCATTTTTTTAATTATGAGTTTGTTCTTAAAAGTTTCGGTTAATTGAGACTTGTAAGTATTAAGAGTTTGGAACTAAAATGTGCATGATCTTTATATTTAAAAATTAATTCTCACTCAATCTTGTGAAGTCTCAAGAGTCTTATTTAGCTGATAGACTTCACAGGGTTGATGTGAATGGCAAAGAAATTAGATATAACTTTGACATGAATTCCAAGTCATTCTGGAATAAGTGGAAATGAATCTGCAAACGTGTGCGAAAAATTAGCCATCCAGTGTGGCTGTGTGTGATCACTTTTTTATTTCGGCCCAGAATCTGCTGTTCATTGCATCAACTCATTTGGATGTTAGGGACCACTTACTATGTGAATGTGGCCTAGACGACGGTTCCCCTCCTCACATACTTTTCACTTGCCCTAACCTGATCCGTCCTTTATACGATGTCCTTTCTCATAAAGTTCCCCGCCCTCTTAACGTTCAATGTTTGTGTTTAGTCTTCTATGTAATTTTTTATGTAAATATATTAGACATAAGAAAATTAAATTGTAAGCTAACATATTTGTATTATATTTCTTATTACTAACTCTATGTGTTAGGTATATAATGTGTATATTATGATTATTATTATTTTTTTAAGTGAAGGCAATTTTTAACTGGATCTCTTTTTTTAACATGCATTCTCCTATTGTGTAACATTATCTCTTTTTTACCGTACAACCTTCTTCATGTTTTCTCCACACAACGCGTCATTGGCGAAGTGATATGTGCTCTACTGGCACTTTTGGAACGCCATAACCAAAAAACTATACCATACCATTGCGTGACGAGTGGTGGAACTGAACGCCACGCTTTGTCTCGATACCAGAGCGAAGAAATAAAAATTTAAATTTAAGTAATTATTTTATTTCCTCCATAACGCCAATTATTATTACAAAGTTGAAAATAAAGTAGTCGGCGGGAAATAAATAAGTATATATTTCAAGAAAACTTTTATTTAACTTTTATTACCTTTTTTTTTGTTGCTGGGAAATGCATTTACGCAGGCCGCTCATACGGAAAGCTAGTGCCTTACGGATGAGCGGTACTGTGGGACTCACCGGTGAAACCGATCCTACCCACTAAAACCCAGCGGAAACCCTCTCCATCAGAATGAGACGCCGCAGGATCGCTCGCGCATACTACTACGACGCCTCAGTGGAAGGCCTGCCTTTTGCGGGCCACCGTCGCTTTCAGGGTGCCCTGGGGTTTCTTTTAGGGCACCCGCAGCCTCGATGACTTGTCGGAGGATCATTCTGGTCCTCCCGCTGTAGCTCCTCTAGGGTAGGGGAAGTAAAAGATGCGCGTACTGCCTTCTTCTACCCCCTGGCCTACGGCGGCGGAGCAAGTCTGCGTTCGAGCTGGACTCACGCACCCGCTCCGCGGCCTCCTTCAGTGCGATTACTGATTCGCAGAAGGAGACCATTGCAGACCAATTCCTCTCGCTGTTCAGCATGGCCCCCACCACACTGGACAGTGAGAGGTCCCTACCCACTACAGCCATCAAGGCGTGGCGTTGTGAGGCCCAGGCGGGGCATTCGGCCAGAGTGTGATACGCCGTATCCACGGAGGCATCACACTCGTGACACACCGGCTACATCTCCCGACGTGCAATCTGATGCAGGTATCTGCCAAAACAACCATATTCCGTCAAAACCTGCACCAGTCTAAACGTCAGGACACCAAAACCCCTTTTGACCCAGCACTCTAGGTGTGGACGGACCGCCTCTACCGTCGCTAGGCCTGCCGCCGGAGAACCCAGGTCCTCTCTCCATCGCCGGATCAGGGATTCGTCCGCTCTCCTCCTGATCCGCGCGATATCCTCTCGCGATAGATGCATGCGTCGCGACCGCTCACTTGCGCGGAAAGCTTGTACTCTAGGAAGCAGTTCCGCCTGTAACTCCCAAGGCGATCGCTTGCCAAGAGAGTTGCCGCTGTCCAGGACACCGTACGGTACCCCCGAATCGCTCTCACCGCTATGACCCGCTGCGCTTTCCGCAATTGGGCCTTATTACGAGCGGTGAGAGAATGCGCCCTCAAAGGGGCACCATACAGAGCCATGGATCTCAACACGCCGAAATAAAGTTGCCGGCATGGAGAATCTGGCCCTCCGACATTCGGCATTAGCCTACCAAGGCGGCGTTAACTAGCTTCGGCGCAAGCTGAGCGAAGTGCGACGCAAACTTCCATCGTCCATCCAGGGTCAGACCCAGATACTTCGTCTGGGTCCGTACCTCCACCTCCTGTCCCTGGATGTGCAGAGTAGCCCTACGGGGGGGATCATTTTTATTACCAATTTATCTTATGACAAAAATAATTTAAAATGAAAGTAATGCAAATAATTAAAATAATATAGATTTTTTTTATATTTGAAAGATTTCGCTTACTACAAAATTTATACTAATGCGTTATAGTGTCAAGTTCTTTATATATAATAGTAACTTTTACCTACGCTCCATCTTCATGGTCCAATGTAAATGTACTGTATACTATGTACAGTGGATTACATCGAAACTATTTACTCAAAGTTGTATAGCCTATAGCCTTCCTCTATAAAAGGACTATGTAATACAATAAATTTTTTATCCAAACTAGTAAGTTCTGAGGCTATCTCGCTTTATAAAATTAGCATGGATAATAGGTACTACTGGTACGACGACCTAGGCGACGCGACCGCCGCCCGCGCTCACTGATACACACAAGTTCTGCCTCGCGCCACTCTGCTCCCGTATTTTAAAACTATGATATTTTCTAAAATATAATGTTTTTGTGTGCTGTAAAAGGTAGTTTTATTTTTTATAACACGTACAACGAACCAGACATATTTAATTAGATATATAATAATACTGTTCGGTATAAAATACTTTCGAAAATATTTAATATTAAAATTTTTATCTTAAATTTTTGTAATGTGTAAAACAAGAGTGGTTCCTTACTGTAGGTTGTCTTGAGCGGATACTGTGGCGGACTTTTTTAAAGAACTTTTAAAGATAAATAATTATATATGTACATTCTTCATAGTTTTTGGGGAGTCTCTCCAGTTTTTCCATTTTTAGGATCTCTTATAGAATTGCTTTGTTGTCCCGTTTGTCCGTCTCTCAAGACCGTTTATAAAGAGATTGAGTGGAGGTATCAAGCTCAAATACTTTAATCAAAGATCCTCAAAGATCCTTATTACACAGAAAAAATTAGGCTTCTAGGTCCCCTGAATTAAAAGAGAAGAGCATTTATGCATCGTTTACTGCATTTTGTATAGAAATCGCCGGGTAATCAAGACATATAGGGTACTTCTCGTATAGCTAAAGTTATGAAAATTGGCACAGTGATAGCTTACAATACAAATAAAGGAACAAATACGAAAAGTGAAAATTTATAGGTATTTCACAGATAAAAATCATTACAAACTTATATTTGAAGTTAATTTCATACAAAATAAGTGCGTACGATCGCAAACTTAAGTTTGCATGGCATTTGGTAAGAAGTGAGAAATTACAGTACAAATTAAGGAAAATATCCGAAAAGGGAAATTTATGTTTATATTTCGGTAAAAATAATAGTTCATTTCTTACAAAATTAGTGCAAACTTGAATTTGTAACCTTTTGTAAATACTATACATATCGTTGAACTACAATCCTAAACTTTGGAAATATCTCTATTAATAGACTATTCCGCATAAAAAAAATATTGAAATAGAACTAGAAATTCCTGAGATTTTCCAGCTCAACCAAACAAGCTCATCCACTTCAAAATATTAGTATATTAATTTCTTATAACTTTAATCTATACTTATAATAAATCTGTAGAAAAGTCGTTTCTGTACATTGAAAATATTTAAAAAAAAATTGCCAGGGTGTTAAAGGATAATTAACAGAATCCATTTCCAACATTTTTGGAATTTTTGTCTGTTTGTCTGTTTATCTGTTTGTCTGTTTATGTGAACACGTATCACGTAAAAAGTACACAATAAATTTAAGCAACTTTTATACATAAAAATTACAAATAAATAAAGGTAGGTTCTAGTGTTTATTTCATTGTAATCGCTTCACTCTATCAAAATATATAAGTATTAAAGTTTTCAAGACGTTAATATTTGAGATAGTAAAAAATCGATACAAGTAACGCTATCTATTGACAAAAATAGTAGGTACTAACGAATCTTGATACTCTCTTTCATACACGTAACGCTATCACTAATTGCGATGGGATCTTAAGTAGATGGCGCTGTGCATAAAAAAAATAGTTTGAAAAAGTTACCGCTACACTCTATCAAAAAATAATGTACTTAAAGTCTTAAAGATATTTATATTTGAAAAAAATAAGAAACATACCCAATGATATCTATTGACAGTGATAAAGAATGACTTAATATTCAAAGAAATATTTTGAATAGGTTCTTCAGTCCGTTCGTTCGTTTATGTTAATAATATTTTTTTAAGAAACGTATAAAATAAAACACTTTTGGGAGCAACCTCTAAAAAATTGTGTCTCAAGAAAAAAATGCTCTGACACTGTTTATAAGAATATCCCGCAGTATTATTTCATAACTTACAAACGACACGTACCGACATTGCACTATTGCACCTATATGTTGCTTGTATGTATGTGCCAAGGCTATTTTAGGGTACATATCTCAAAATTCTTATAAGATAACTTTGCTGTTTGTGCGTCTGTCCGTCTGTCAAGACTATTTTGTAAAAGATCGGTTAAAGGTTAGATACCTCAATGTTCAAGTCTATATTCCCTTACGCCCAATATTAATAATCTATCTCCTACGTAATACCTGTGCTTTAGTTGACTACAACTATCTTTCCCACAATATTTTCACACTAATTAACCCAACCATGGAAACACCTGTGGAGCAGCTGTTAAAAAGCATGAATGAACTTTCTTTAATGTTTTCATCTCGTATGGGTGAGTTTGAAAAAAGCTTATCACAGCCCAGTTCAGCCCCCACTCCCACATTAAAGGCTTTAACTGTTGATTTCAACACATTTAAAGCTTTTGTATGGAAGACTCTCAGCCTACTCAAGTCACAAGTCGAGCTAGTGGTACTGAATATGGACCGCTTGGAGGCCCAGTCTAGGCGAAAAGTTCTTCTGCTTCATGGTATTAAAGAGGAAAGCGATGACGACATTTTAAACAAGACATTGGAGATATTATCCAGGCATATGAAGGTGTCTGATGTAAAATCTACTTACATTGAGTCGTGCCATAGACTTGGTGCAAAGAAAGATACCGCCAGGCCTGTTATTGTTCGGTTTTCAAATCTGCAAGTACGCTCTAGCGTTTGGAAGGCAAAATCTACTTTGAAGGGCACTAAAATTACGATCACCGAGTTTTTAACCAAATCGCGCCAAGAAGTGTTCATAGCAGCCCGAAAACATTTCGGAATAAGAAATTGTTGGTCAGCTGAT
>JAATLQ010032638.1:0-14910 GCA_013421005.1 Heliconius erato x Heliconius himera
CTGCCTACTGAAGACTGTTGAAGATACTTCAACCCCGGGAGCCTGTTTGGAACTAACGCCGCGGGATGGCGTTGTTTGGCTGTGCGCATGCGCGGACATAATTGTAATTAACGGACAGCGACCACTTGCATTTTGAATCGGGCGTCGCAAGCATACCGAATTTTATTTTCTGTTAATTTTTCTTGAATAAACGCCTATGTTAATTTATACAGTCCACTTATTAAACCACCAGTAACCCCAACAGGTTCCATTTATTCCTTTTTAGATTTTAAATACGGAATCTTAAAAATATACACGACATGTTGGTAAATGCCTATATAAAATAAGTGTAGTGACACATCACCACATATTAAACAGAGCCATCATTTCAAATTTAATATCTCAAAGCTAGTAAAATAAATACAAACAACAGAATCACGAGTATTCTCCACAAGTATTTATTTTTGCCATTTTAATGGCAAAGGAAATGCTCCACAAAGATGGAAAAGCGAAAACGCGTAGTTTTTCGAAATAATACTTTGTATTTCTTTAATTTTGTAACTGGGGCACCTGCGTCTTTGTGAAAATATTGAATTTAAACATTGCAGGTGGAAGAAATGTGCAATAATAAAATTAAATTTGCTAACTGTTTTCATGTGTAACCAAAGAAAAGGAAAATTTGTACCGCGTTGAGTCCCGCCATGCAACCAAAATGTCTCAAATTCGGGTGGTCAAATAATCTACTTTTCAGCTCATACACCTCATAGCAAGGTATAAAGAGAGAAACTATTGTGAAGTGACTCTATTCTCCATGATTTGCCAAACGCGAAATGCTACTGGTTGAGAGGAAGAACGTTTATGGGTTCGATTCCCACTTAGAGGGAATTCATTATTTCATATTTTTATTTCTTCGCTCTGGTAACGAGGCAGAGGCAGAGTGTGGTGTGAGTATCGCCAATAAACACTTCTTAAGAATTCGACAGAAAGTAGGAAGTGAAAGTGTCTTAATGGGAACGGAATGACTTAATACTAAGTTTTCAAGCTCACTCTGCGCGAGATGTTCTGTGTCCGGGAAGATAACAATACAAGACCACTTGGTCGGTTTCCAGGAGGCGCGAGGTCGAGTCCCGGTACGTTCAAATTTTTATACGTTTTCTAAATAAGTATTTTTTTTCCTAAGTGTGGAATAACACTTTAAAAAATGTAAATGTTACTATAAAGTAACCTAGGATAGATCTTGAATTTTATATTGGTTTTGTATTTATTTTTTCAGTTCTTTTATATTTTTCAGTTATGATTATTGCTATAATTATTTATAGCAATAACGAAGACTTTATATTAAATTTATTCAAACGCTTCGCCTGGAGGTAGAACAAAACGATATATTGTTTACTAAGACGACCACAATAGTGAGGACTGAGTTTAAATGCCCCACGATGCTACCATACTGCGTAAGTATGCGTGTTATGATGGGCCAATTTTTTTTTCTTTTTTTTTTTATTATAGTGAAAATATTGTTTTAGACACCAAAAAATATGTCTGTTAAGAGGCCGGTCGTGGCGCAGCGGCACGAGGTGTGACTGCAAAACCGACTGGTTGTGGGTTCGATCCCCACTCGAGGAGATGAAATATTTACTTAAATTTATATTTCCATTTCTTCGCTCTGGTGTCGAGGTTAAGCGCGGCGTTGAGTTCTGTCACTCAACACGCAATGCCTCCAGAATCCGGCAGAAAGTGGGGAACGGAGTGTCTTAACACTAGATTCCCTCTGCCTACCATGCTGTGTGCGGGATACAGCGTGAAGCTAATTTATTTTAATTTATACCTTCTACATACACTGCTGATACAGTTCGATGCTAAAAAAGTATATCTATATAAGTACGTACACGTACATATATACACGTTATTTTCCTTTTCCATTCAGAATTCAATTCTCAACTCAAAATTTTCCAGTCCATTCGTCCGAGGCCTTTCCGCATAAAATTAATTACGGTGACGTGCTCAACAGGTACAAAGTACTGGGCGTCGAGAATATTTCAGTTAAGATCTACCTAAACTTATTTTGATTTTACTTAAATATTTTGACAGTTACAATGTTTTTTTTTCATACAGCAAAATGAAAAGCTTTCGTTTTTTAAGCAATGTCTTATCGTAAAGGCTTTGACATTCTATATATTTTTTAATTCTCATATAGACTTTTTAACATTATTGTGAACTGGAACTAAACTCAGTTTTTTAACATTAAAACACAAAATTGAAGTACTGGTACAGTATACGATGTTATACAATTTTTATTTATTTATTATATAAACAAGCCACGCCGAGATCGAACTAACAATTCACAGAGATCTTATGCACTTGAATTTGAAACGTGCTTGAAATATTTATTTACATATATTTTGTATTTCTATTCTTGGATACTGTAGTCTTGTGGATTTTAGTAAGATATTATAATTATATTTTATACGTCGATAGATCTGGGTTCGATTACAGTACAGTGAATACATAGTGATTTATCTTCTTGCACAGTGATAAATCACTATTATCTTTTTTATCATGTATCCCTCTTCATCTAGGGAGTACAAATAGATAAATTAGTGACAAACTTTTAATTTTCTGTCAAATATGGAAATTATCTAAAGATTCTCAAGCATGTATTTTTCAATTTTATTTTTACTTTTCTGAAAAATATCTCTAAATAAAAAAAAACTTCTAAAAATCTTCAAAAAAAAAAGTTCCACAAACTATAGACAAAAAAGATAGTGACTTTGCAATATGTAGTGCAAAGATATGGAATAGATATTGTCTTTAAAATGAACACAATAATAAATTAATTTTGTTTGTAGAAATGCTAAAATATAACGTACTTAATACAAGATAAAAAAAAAATAGCATCACGCTTTTTTCTGTATAATAAGTTTAATGGACTCAGTGATAAAACACTGCTTTCTCCGCATTTTAGACGGAAATTTAGATTAATTTTCGAGATATTTCATATTAGGTACCAGAGCAATGTCTATGTGACGGGCAATGAAAATAATTTCCAAATAATCATTCCTCCCACTTAATATGAATTTATCTGCCTCAAAAATATAAGATAAAAAAATCAGCTTCACGCTGTATAACAGCAGAGGTATGCAGAGGGAACCTTGTGTTAAGACACTCAGTTCCCCATTTCCTGCCGAATCCCAAAAGCATTGTGTGCTGAGTAGCGGAACTGAACATCGCGTTTTTGCCTCGACACCAGAGCAGAAATATTTCATTTCTTCAAGTGGGAACCGAACTCACAACCAATCAATTTTACAGTTACATTTTGTGCCCCTGCACCACGACTGCCTGAAAAAAAGAGAAAATTTTCCGTCACTCGATAATCAATTCTACGATCATTGCCTAATAAAAACGTTATATTTAATCAAAACAATAATCAACACTAAGTTTTCGCTTCATCTTGGCTATTGTTAAAACAATAAGCCATGATAAGTCAAGTTAGATTGGTAATGTTATTCAGCGTTGGTATTATTTCATTAGTATTCAGAATTTGTTTCGAGTGGCTCGAATATTGTGGAAAGCTATAGGAGGGTCTAGATTTGAACTATAACATGTTTCATTGATAGATATATAAATATTTAGACAATTCATATTTAACAATACATGAGGCCATTGTGGCGCAGCAGTACAGCGTGTTACTGTAAACGCGACGATTGTGAGTTCGATTTCCGTTTCAAATTTTTATTATTTTGCTCTGGTCACAAGACAAAACGAGGCGTCAAGATTCACCACTGTACGTACACTTAATATATCGAAGATTTAGTGGAAAGTGTTGACAGAGTATTTCAGTACGATTGCAGCGTAAAGCTAAAAAACTTAAATATAATGAAAAATACATTTTTAAAACGGAAAGTTTTATTAACACTAGGTTCCTAAGTTCCCCCTACATACTCTGCTGATACAGTTCGATGCAATAAAAGTATATCTATATAAGTACGTACAGGTACGTATGTTTATTTTTCTTTTTCATTCAATAATTAATTCTCCCTTAAAAATTTTCCAGTCCATTCGTCCGCGGCCTTTTCACATAAATTAATAACGGTGACGTGCTCAACAGGTACAAAATACTGGCCATCGAGGAATTTTTAATTAAGACTCTATCTAAACTTATTTTGATGATTATATAAGCATTTTAACATTATTGTGAACTGGTCTTAAAAAAAACTTATTTATTTCTAAATAAGTTTTTTATATGTTCAAATTGTGTTGCTATGTTCAAATTTTTATACGTGAAAACGTATAAAAACTATGCTATGCTATGTTCAAATTTTTATACGTTTTCACGTATAAAAATTTGAACATAGCAGGACTCGAACCCGCGCCTCCTGGAAACCGACCAGGTTCTGGTCGGTTTTCTAAATAAGTATTTTTCTTTCCTAAGTGTGGAATAACACTTTAAAAATGTTTAAAAACGTTAAAATTAAGCCTTAAACAAATGAGTATATAATCGCATGCTTACCAATCGTTTTAATTATACTATTAACGTTTAATTTTACACGTTCTCACTCTTTTCTTCCCTGGGAAGACAGAGAAAGCGGAGTGGTAATTACTACCTACTTGATCGTCCCTTATCGGTAGGCAGAGGGAACCTAATGTTGAGACACCTCGTTTTCGAGATATTGCTTGTTAAGCGGCCAAACTCAATGCCACGTTTTCTTGTGACCATAGCACAGCCGCACTTAAGAAGAAATGAAAATATATAAAATAAATAAAATATTTCTTTCCTCCGAATGGGAGTTCAATGATTTAATAAACGTATAAAATCATCTATTATCAAGCAAAGTTAGATTTGTCCTATGTAGCGGTGAGGCGCTGTCGGCCTCACGCAATATATTACCCCGACATGAGGCTTGGACAATAGGCGCTTAGTTCCATTAGCGTACGTGCTGTGAATAGGTGGTGGAAAATTGCCTCTACTTTCTTAATCGTTGATCTCTACCTCTTATAAATTATATAACAATAGAAGTATGTATAGGGTTAGGTTAAATTTTGTTTGTTTAAGTTTTGTGGTGCAGCGTTTTATTTTATATAAAGCTGTGCTTTGATTTTGACGAATATGTCATAAAGAGGCGTGGGTTCAAATCCTGCTACGTACTTTTTTTTAGTCTAACCCTGTATCCCGCATATAGCAGAGTAGACAGAAAAAACCTGGGAATTTAGTACCAAGCTTTGTTTCCATTAAGACACTTCCGTTCCCCACTACGTATAAACATTTACATTTATTAAATAAAAAAGTCAAATAATACTAGTTTGACAAAGCTACTTCGTCTCTGCCAGATGTCATTAAAAATCTCAGTTTTCTACATACAATAGTTGCAACTATGTCTACCAAACCCTCAATTGACAACGGATGAGTTTTTTATAGAAATACTCTGTTAAGTAGTGGAATCCAACGCTGTGCATTGTTTTGCTTAAACAAGGAATCGAAGTCATAACTATAATGTTTACAGTACAAAGCTATTCCACTGTGTTAATATGATCTTAAGTATTGCCGGCAAAGTTCAAAGTTGTTTAACCTTTAGTATTATTTTTGTAGTAGTATGTGTTTACGTTATCGGTATCTATGCGTAACTGCGTCACACGAAATACAGTTATAGATAAACATCGTGAAATGAAAAAAAGTCCTACATCTAAACTGTTGAGTTATCTTGATTAATTTCTTTAGGTATGGGTTTAAAATATTTTACCCTTTATACTGTTCCCGTAAAAGGAGCGCTGCCGCTTCCACTCTGTATAACGATTTTGCGTCACTTGATAATCAAACCTATGATCATTGCCTAATAAAAACGTTATATTTCATCAAAACAATAATCAACACTGAGTTTTCGCTTCATCTTGTCTATTGTTAAAACAACAAGCCATGATAAGACAAGTTAGATTGGTAATATTATTCAACGTTGGTATTATTTCATTTGTATTCAGAATTTGTTTCAAGTGACTCGAATATTGTGGAAAGTTACAGGAGGGTCTAGATTTGAACTATAGCATATTTAATTGATAGAGATGTATATATTTAGACAATTCATATTTAACAATACATGAGCCCATTGTGGCACAGAGGCACAGTGTGTAACTGTAAGAGGGAGGTTGTGAGTTTGATTTCCGCTGCACATTTTTATTTTTTTGCTCTGGTAACAAGACAAAACGAGGCGTTGAGATCCGCCACCGTACACGCAATATATCAAAGATTTAGTGGCAAAGCTAAAAACTTAAATATAATGAAAAATACATTTTTTGAAACGGAAAATTTTATAAACACTAGGCTCCTAGGTTCCCTTTACATACTCTGTTGATAAAATTCTATGCTAAAAAACCTATATAAATACGTACAAGTGTTATTTGTTCATTTTGCTTTTCCATTCAAAATTCAATTCTCAAATAAAAAAAATCCAGTCCATCCGACCGTGGCCCTTCCGCATAAAATTAATTACGGTGACGTGCTCTACAGGTACAAATTACTGGGCATCGAGGAACTTTACATTTTCAAGCGGCGGAACGCAACTCCGCGTTTTCTTGTGACCATAGAGCAGGCGCAATTCAAAAGAATGAAAATATAAAATAATTAATTCCTTCGAGTGAGAATGATGTAGGACACATCTAACTTTGCTTGATAGCGGTAAGATCTAGCAGTGAGGCTCTGTCGGCCTCACGTAATATATCACCCCGACATGAGGCTTGGACAATAGGCGCTTAGTTCCATTAACGTACGTGCTGTGAATAGGTGGTGGGAAATTGCCTCTACTTTCTTAATCGTTGATCTCTACTTCTTATAAATTATATAACAATAGAAGTATGTTAGGTTAGGTTAAATTTGTTTGGTAAACTTTTGTGGTGAAGTTTTTAATTTTTTTGAAGCACTTTGATTTTGCAGAATATGCGACGAAGAGCCGTGGGTTTAAATCCTACATCGTATATTTTTTCTTTTCTTTACTTTTACGCTGTATCCCGCACATAACAGTGTAGGTAAAGGGAACTTCGTGGACTTAGTACCTGGAAATTTATTGTTAAGATATTTCGTCTCCATTAAGATATTTGTGTTCCCCACTACGTATAAATAATTATACATCTTACTGGTCAAAAGTATGTTTTGTTGTAACATTTGCAGGAACGTTATGGACGACACGCGATCCCAGCCAAAACCTTAGCTAGCTCAATTTGATTGTTTTGCCGAAATATCGAAGACAAGAACTGAAGGACGAAACCTACTATTTGGCACCTACTTGTGCAATACATGTCGCAGCTCCAGGACATCGCAAATATTCACAGCTGCAAATTCGATGGATTCAGGAGAAGTGCCGACTCAGCTTCAAGGCCTGACAGACATTGAAGAGATGCTGGTTGCTAGAGTCCATCCTATTCTAAGAGTTTACCAGTTAAGAGCAATGGCAATGAGGCTGGACAATACCGAAGCACTGTTCAAGTACTTAACTTTTGGTCTGGTTGAAGATGACATTGACATTGATTTAACAGAACTCAATGCTCTGGCTTCTGGTGATGAAGACGTATCTGGACTACTACGTCACACTGATGTTGGTGCCTTAACAGGTTTCTTTAACAGGTAGAGAGGATGATGGAGAAATAGTGGAGACAGCAGGTCCGATGTTAGCTAAAGGTCTACAATTTGCAATGTCGGTCAAGATAGCTAAAAAAGCTCCAAATTTATTGATAATTCATGGCAGTTAAACGAATAAGCGTAATTGAGTTACTCGTGCAATATTCAACATGGTAGAAAAAAATCATTTTCTCAAGTGAGGACTGAATCCACAACTGTCGTATTTAATGTCATACGCTTGTGCCACTGCCAGCCTCCTTTTGGAAACTTACTAAAAACATAAATTACTAACTTTCCAAAAACATAAATTACTTAATTAGGCAGTCGTGGCGCAGTGGCACAAACTTGTAACTTTAAAAATGGCTTTTAATGTGGGTTCAGTTCCCACTAGGCGAAATTGATCATAACTTTACTCGAGGAAATGAAATATTTATTTGAATTTATATTTTCATTTATTCAACTTTGGTATCAAGGCAAAGTGCGACATTGAGTTCCGCCACTCAAGACGCAATGCTTCTAGATTTCGTTGGAAAGTGGGGAAAGGAGTATCTTAACAATAGGTTCCCTCTGCATCCTCTACTATATGCGGGACATTAAGGATAGCGAAAATCTGAAAAAAAGATATTCTTCTTTAATAACTGTATTTTTCAGTGCATATAGTTATTTACACGATACCAAAAGACAATTAAACAGTTTTAACATTTTTGCCTGTCTGTCTAAAAACGTCCGATTTTGTTCTTTCTAAAAGAGTTAACTTATTCAACTGTTATATTAAATTGGTCAAATCTTCACATTTCAATGTTTTGTTGTTTGATGTTGTTTGTAAATAATTATTTGTTTGATGATAGAAAAAATTCAAGATTCAAGATAATTATAAAACCGGCCGATATTTCAAGATTTAGGCTTCGCCAAGGTAAGTTGGTACCCTTTCTCCCCGTTATATTTGTAATTCATTTCATACTAAATAGGTGTATATGTCTGCAAACTTAGTTTCTTTACTCATAGGTTCAAAACCCATTAGATTTTTACATTTTAAATACACTTCAATAAACATTCATAGTAGTCGCATGGGGGCCGCTAGTATTATATAAATTCAGAGATTTTATTTGCAGTTTAACTAATTGCTGTAATATATGAAATGCTGTAAGATTTGATCCCAGAAAACGTCAGAGAATTTTCTATATCACGATTTAAAAAAAATGTGAAAAGACGTTTGTTTAAAGGTTATTTATTACCAAATTAATGATTTTGTAAATGATAACACGCCTTGGGAATGAAATGCTCGCTCCAGTCTGTTTCAAAGGTATCATTGTCACAAATAATTAAATATGTATTTGTTTAAAATTGATTTTAAAAAATAGGTCCCGCTGAGTTTCTTGCGCCGGTTCTTCTCAGGTCTGAGGCATTAATTTTAGTGAACTGGTGGTAAATTTGACGTTCAAAAAATTAAGCATGTAACTTCTTATTTTGAATAAAATTATTTGAATTTGAATTTGAATTTATAATTGCTAAATTCGCCAATGTGTTGGCGAAGCGCCAATATTTTAGACAGCTATAGATTTCAGCTGCCGAGATAACTTTGATATAAACGTGCATTCAATGCTCGAACGAACGCTAGTTAGAGTCTTTACTCAATTGGAGGAATGTTTTTCAGTATGTATTTTGAAATAGATACTGAAAAACTTTTCTCCACTCGAAAAAGCCACTCTACACGCAAGGGTTCAACAATTCGGCAGAAAGTAGGAAACGGAAGTATTTTAATTGATAGTGCCTTAAAATTAGGTTCCCTCTGCCTACTCTGTTATGTGCGGGATACAGCGTGATAATAAAAGATAAAAAATAAGTTTTAGTTTAATGTAACTATATAATTAAATTTAAACAATTGAATTTGAGCCATTTGTAATAATTGAGTTATTATAAACTTGCAAGTTATACGTAGTTCTGGTGACAATACAATATAATAATATGATTTGGAGGTCCAATAATAGAGCCAGGTTAACAGTAGAAATTGTAAGAATACATGTAAATGTTTAGAGTATACAGTAAATATAAATATTGTTTTTCTAGCGTCACGCTGAATCCCATACACAGCAGCTGAGACAAAGGGAACCTAGTGTTAAGACACTCCGTTTCCTTCTTTCCGTGTGTAATTTTTGGGGCAATGCGTGTTGAGTGGCGAAATGCAACGTCGCGTTTTTGCCTTGGTACCAAGGTGAAGAAATGAAAATTTTGATAAATAATAATACATTTGCCCGAGTGAGCATCGAACCTAAAGCCGTTGCGTTACAGTCACACGCTTGTACCACTGCGCCGCGACGGCCATCTTTTAATGATAATAAATATTTTCCAAATAATATTTATTACCCACGACAAAAGATCACTTATCAACCATATCTAAATTATTATTATTGTTTTTATGTAACCAACCCTACCTGTAGTGAGGGTTACTTCGAGCGCTTTGAATGTGTCATACATAACTCTTAATTGTTCTATTCAGCTATTCGGTATAAGCCGCAGGTGAAATCTAGTTAACATATAATACATAATCATTTACAAATAAATTTACTAAATTTATTGTAATGTAAATTCACTAAAAATAAAAACAAAGGCCATTCGTGGCGCAGGCAAAGAGTGACTGTAAAATCTACTGGTTGTGAGTTAAATATTTAATATTTTGATTTCTTCGTTCTGGTGTGAAGGCAAAGCGCGGCGTTAAGTTCCACAACTCAACAAGCAATACCTCCAGAATTCAGCGGAAAATGGAGAGTGGAGTGCCTTAACACTGAGCTATCTCCGCCTACCTTGCCACATACGAAATACACGGTGAGGCTGAAAAAAATATATACAAATAAATACCAAAAATGAATGTAAAGTAAATCAATTATTACAAAAGAAAACAAAACATTCGATAACTAATGTAACAAACCATACATTATGGTTTTCTTTGGATAACACATAATGGGCTCCCTTGAGAGCGTCTACCTTATGCGTAAAAAGAAATTGTGTGTGGCCTGCCCGCGGCTTCGCCCGCTTGAACTACATGATTATTTATTTAAGAGATATTAGCGATAGCCTTCACTATTAATTAATTGATTTGAAAAAGTATTCAGTTTCCTTTGTAAAATAACTGTAATGATTGCGTATTCGCTCCTATACAGATATTAAATTACTTACATATATTATGCGTTAAATACACAATTATTTATTATATACTTTTTACAGAGTACACGTAGAAATGTGTTATGTTCTTGTTCTTAGGCATTTTTAATTAATCTATAAAATATTCAATATCGAAGTCATTTATATTTGAGAAATAATAAATAGCTCAACAATATGTTTTACACGCTATCAACATTCATTACTATATTTAAGTAGTCAATAGAAATCGTTGCGTATCTTTCTACTTTCTTAAATATAAATTGCTTGAAAACTTTAAATACATTATGTTTTGATAGGATGTAACAATAAACTTAACAAACTATTAAATTTTATTTATTTTATAGTTTGTACTTCGAATAAATTTGTTAAAAAATATATTTTTATCAACAGTCGCATAATCAAGACGTTTCCAAAGTCATTCTTTAGTCAAGAATATTACAGTTACGACTCAGAAAATGATACTTTATGCACAACGCCATCTATTAGGCTTAAAATTAAACTGTGACTGAAACTGTCACCTAAAAAAATTATATTAACCGAAAATGATGTTTTTCTAAAGCATTAAAAAGATTAGTATTCTTCCGATAAAATTAATGTTTAACTCAACAGTATGTTTAATGCGTTATCAAGATACGATAGTATCTACGATTTGTTGTCGATAGATAGCGTTACATGTATCAATTTCTACTATATCAAATATAAACTTCTTAAAAACTTAGTTACATATATTTTTTGACAGAGTGAAGCGATTACAATAAAATAAAAATTAAAAAGTACTCTCAATTACTAACAATTTTTATGTATAAAAGTTGATAGATAAGTGATACGTGATCACATAACAAACAGACAAAATGTCTAAAAATGCTGAAAATGGATTCTGTTAATTATTTTTTAACACTAACTTTTTTCTATATATTTTCAATGTACAGAAACGATTCTTCCACAGATTTATTATAAGTATAGATAAATCTATGAACATTTATATTATAACGTAAGATTATCGATAGAAACATTTATGATGCACTGGGACTGCACGAGGTCTGACTTAACAAGCGATGGAAGTAGATTTGAAATAGGTTCCATACCTCAAATATACATGGCACCCTTTCATAATTACTACGTCTTCTGTATGTTTGTCTGTTAGGAACATTTAACTCAAAATTGCGTGGAACTATCAATGTGAATTTAAAGTAAGACAACTTTTCTTCTTTGGCAATTTGGTATTCAAAACCTACAGCCTATTTTCCTTTGACGTAGAATACAAATAAAGGAAAACCTCCCAAAATTTGATTTTTTTAGGAATATAATGAGGCGTTGAGTTTTGCCTACAACACCTCCGCTTATCTTGTTACGTGCAAAAAAAACTTAATTTCATATAAAATTAGAAAACACTCTCGTAAATTTAATGTTTGTACACAAATTAATTTAAAATTCCTTTACCCGATCATTTTAGCAAAGTATACAAACGACAACATACACCAATAAATACATAGTTTGCATTTGAAAGTGAATAAAGTCTGGTCCTCTAAAGCCACGTCAGTGATTCCTTCATACATATTCAACAATTGTACCCGAGTTTGTTCATATGTATGGTAAGTAAGTTAAGCGGCTACACGCCTCGAATCTGGTGATTTGACATAGTGGTGCGTTTGACGAGAGGATGGTGAGTTCAAATGTTCAAATCAATTTTAAGGTATTATTTAGATGTAGCTGTTACTTTTATTTATCAATTCAGTTCGCCAGGTCAGTTGTGGCTCAGGAGTATAAGAGTGCGACTGTAAACGCGACAGGTTGTGGGTTCGATTTCCACGCAAGCGGATGAAGTATTTTTATTTCCTCGCACTGGTAACGATAGTAAATGCAGTGTTGAATTTCGCCACTGAACATGCGATGCCTTCAGAATTCGGTGGAAAGTGAAGAACAGAAGTGTCTTAATGAGATTGGAGTGACTTAACTCTGCTAACTCTTCTACCTGCGGGATACAGCGTGAAGCTATTAAAAAAACTATAATTATTCTAATTTGCCATGACAATGAGTGGCGATAGGTTCCGCAACTTAATACATAATGTTTAATTTATACGGAACGAAAAGTGAGGCTTAAATAAAGAATATATGTTACAATTGCCTGGTCTTTTTAAACGAAACACTGTGTTGGGTTCCATCACTCCAACCACCATTTTTTTTACTTTACGTTATATGCTGCATGTAGCAGGGTAAGCAGAGGGAACCAGCTGGAACCTGGAAATTTAGATTACGACTTCGGTTTTAATGGAAATGAAATTACATAATTATAATCAATTATTGAGAAATACAAATTTTTGCACAGCCCACCTAATATGAGTATCAAATGAAAACAATTGATTTGCAAGATTACAATACACCATTGATAGATCGATTTTAAAAAGGTTTTTTAATTAAAATTTTTATTGTTGTTTCTGACCTATATTTTTCGTCTATTAAAAAGTTAAAATATTATTTGAAGCCTTTGCGGCGCAGTGTTACAGCATCAGATAATAAAGTCAATAGTTAGGGGTCTAATTCTCACTCAGGTAAATGATTTTATTTAAAATACTTTAATTTTCCTGTTCTGGAAATCATATAGAAGAACATGCTCAGCTGGTTTGGGCACGTCGAACGAATGAGTGATGAAAGAATGGCAAATAAGATTTATGATGGAAAACTGAGTGGTAAGAGAGGTAGGGGGAGACCTCGGTTGACCTTCGGAAAGACAGTATCAAAGATATTGGATGAAGGTCACGTAAAAAGCATGAGGACCCCCCGGAGGGCATGTATGAAGAGGTTTATGACGAGACGAGTCAAAAGAGGTATGTAGAGACCGTAGCGTTTGGCGCTCCGTTCTCAATGACTACCCCGCTAGGTATAAAGCGTGAAGCTAGTAGTAGTAGTAGCCGAAATCATAAATCGTGGCATTGAATTTCACAACATAACACGCATAGTCTCCAAATTTGGGCGGAAAATGGGGAACCAAATATCTTAAGTCGAGGTTCCTCTGCCTCCTGTGCTATATAGGAAAAAAGTGAATCTTGGTGAAACATTTAAAAAAAATATATTTTATTCAAAATATTTCTATTTAGAAATACTATTTTGGTTATTCAACAAGTAAACCTAGTAAATTGAAAATTTTGCACCGCTACCTGTTAAGTACATAATTTTGTTAGGGCTTTCAAGCTCCCGCCTTCGAAACTGGATACTTCAAATGTTTAGTTTGTTTAATTTTTACGTATTTGCTCTATTTTTGTGACGTAAATACATACATACATAGAGGGCACTTAGCGATCATTTAAGATGATGATACTCCGGTGACAAAATCCAAGAGTTTAGATTAATAGTTCTACGAGAACCCAAATCAAAGTTGGCACTTGTCAGAAATATCACTTGCGAACGATAAACTTAGATTTGTAGGACTCACTGATGTGAGAGTAATGACAGATTGAAATTACTGTGAAAAACTACTGGCTGAGTGTCCAAATTCATTTACTGTTTCATTTTTTTTGCAGTTTCACATTTTTTACCGTATAGCACGGTAAGTATAACGAACCGCATTTTACTTCCAATTTTCAAGACATTGCGTGTTGTGTGTCGGAAAAGTCAACGAAGCACTTTATCTATCATAATGGGGAAATGTAAATAATTTAAATTCAATCATTATTTCAAGCTAGCATACAACCCACGATCGTCGTTTTGTAACAGTATATACCTTGAGTATAGGTAAAAAATAAATAAATAAATAAAATAAAATATGCATGGCAATGCACATAAATAACATAGTTAATTATGAATAATACAAACTATATATTTTGAATAAAATATTAATCGAGACGTGTTCGTGTATTGTCGTCCCGAGTGTCGCGACCGTCGTTCCGTATATATAGGAGGTGGTGATGCTCGGAAGGCAGCGGTCGAGTCGAACTTTTAAGTACTACGGTACAAATGAATATGATGCACATAAAGACTCGTACCAAATGTATAATAAATATAATGTGATAATTTGAAGTCTATCATGGCACGATCTTTTAGGATCGAATTTCTTATAAAGGCAATATATGTGTAGGAGCGACACATATTGTGGATCTTTGATCCATATTATAATATTGAATGTTGCTTGACGTCGCGAAGGCTGACGTGATGGGCTTATGCGAACTGTTATAGCG
>JAATLQ010032639.1:0-14915 GCA_013421005.1 Heliconius erato x Heliconius himera
GTGTGACTGCAAAACCGACCGGTTGTGGGTTCGATCCCCACTCGAGGAGATGAAATATTTACTTAAATTTATATTTCCATTTCTTCGCTCTGGTGTCGAGGTTAAGCGCGGCGTTGAGTTCTGCCACTCAACACGCAATGCCTCCAGAATTCGGCAGAAAGTGGGGAACGGAGTGTCTTAACACAAGGTTCCCTCTGCCTACCCTGCTGTGTGCGGGATACAGCGTGAAGCTAATTTAATTTTTACCTAAGAGCACTTGGGCTGCTAATACGTATCTAACAATACCTCAATTATGTAAATCTTATCAGCGGTTGTGGAGATATGAGGTAATAAACAATATTACACACATACATACAGGATACGCGCGATAAACATAACCCTTTTTAACAGTCGGGAAAAACATAATAATCTTTACAAGACACCGAACATTATTTTCAAAGTATACTTGTTACTTATAGGACGCCACACCAACCATTGTGCGGCTAAACGAAGTCACGTCACGATACACTTTTCCGGTTCCTTGCCACCACAAGTATGTATGAAGTACATAACGCTGTTGAAAATAGGTCATTTTCCTCAGGGCATATCGGAAATTTTCGATGACCACGCTTATCCCATTTATATGAGGCGGTCGATCTGTAAATATTGTCGGATGTACAGAAAAGCCAATTATGTATCGAAATGGAGCTTTAAGCTTATTTTACTTTGTTAAAATGCTTTTTATAAGTGCGTTTGATGATTATATTGATATTGGAGTTTGGTTCCTTTTTTTAGAGTTGTGTTTAAAGATATTTATTTCTCAACAAAGACTTTATAGTCACTTACATGAGATTTATGTAATTAATGTTTACAAATTTAAAATTGAAAAATCAGTCTTAATACTTGCGAAATGTTCTTCATTCTTGCGTCTTCTTGCTTCACTTAACTTAGTACAAATAAGGTACAAATTTATATCATATTAATTTCTAGTGGGTAGAAATTTTCTTTAAGTATAAAGTTGTAGTTACAATGAGTGATTTTATAATATTTTATAGTAACATTTTATTTGTATATTTTTTTATGATTTATGAAATTATATTAGGATTATTTAGATTTAATAAATATTAAGAGTATAAAGAGCTAATCACAGTAAGCCATTATTATAAAAAATTATATACATTTTTTTTTTATAAATATTCCGAATAATTTCTAAGAATATGTTTAGATAATTAAGATTTAAGAACATTTTGCGAACTTACATTTCTTATATCGTAGGGTAATTTATTATATAGTAGTGCCCCGTCATATGTAATGTTTTTCTGGGCAAATTTTGTTCGAACCTTCGGTATAACAAGTAAGCTGCCTCGGCGAGTACTACGATTATATATTTGTGAATTATGAGTTCCTTATCTCAAAAGGTGAAAACGGAACCTATAGATTGTATGTCTGTTCGCCTGTCAAGAACATTTATCTCGGAATCGTGTGGAGTTAATAAGCTGAAATATATTCACTTAAAGCACATAAAAGATCAAGATTCCAAGTTAATGTAATGAAAAGCCACGAGCATTGATGTATCGATTTTGCTGCATACTTAAGGTTTAACTTTTATAAATTGTACTTTCTGAAATTAGTACGGAAGCCACTTGAGACGCAATGCCTTCAGAATTCGGCGGAAAGTGGGAACCGTAAATGTGTTAATGGGAACGGAGTGCCTTAACTCTAGGTTCCCATGTTCACTTTGCAGACTCTGCTACGTGAGTGATAAGGTGTAATATTGTTGGTTGGTGAATTTTTGTTTTAAATAGAGTAGTTTAGTGCAAAAACAATTATTTATAACATTATAGAATAAGAAAAACAAACTCATTGATCAAAAAACATACTTTATTTCGACTTGCAGAATTCACCTTTACTTAAAACAAAAAACTGTTCTAGGACTATTCAAAGTTTAAACCTACTATATATATAGTACGATTAGTTCAAGTCTTAGTTTGTGAAGTTATATTAGGTTTATATTATAATGTGATAGTTTCTGCCGCTGAGCACGTTACGTACATATATGCTAGAAACTTAAACATTTTTTTATTTAATATGGGTAAGCAAAGGAAACTTGGGAACCTAATTTTAAGACACCCCTTTCCCATTAAGATACTTCCGTTCTATACTTAAATGACAGAAAAATCGAACCCATTATCTATACTACGTAGAATTCTTCACTTCTTACCTTTACTTTTTTCGTATTTTTCAAATAAATCTTCCCTATCAATCCTCATTTAGTCAAAATTCACTTATAAAGGGGTTTTTATATCGACTAAAAGTGATAGATTATTTTGAGAGTATTTCTCAAGTGGTGAAAAGTTACAGTAAGTTGTTAGGTAACCGCATCGAAGCTAATGTAAGGCTTTAAGACCCAAGGGGCTATGGATTGTCGATGGATTTTATCACCTTGCCGCAATTCTTAAGCATGGGAAGAAAGAATATTTATTTAATCAAATTCTATTTTCTATTCGGTGTACGTTTAAATTTTACAGGCAGACATATTACAGTTACTACTAAACTGTTTTTATTTTTCCTCGTAATCGAGCTTTGTTTGGATAAGATCGTCAAAATTATTTATTTATTATAAAAAATACGGATTTTACGCTACTTATGAATATATTTAAAATATTTTTGTGATCAGTCGTGGCGCGGAGCACAAAGTGTGTCTGTAAATCGACTGGTTGTGGGTTCGATCCCCACTCGAGGAGATGAAATATTACTTAAATTTATATTTCCATTTCTTCGCTCTGGTGTTGAGGCAAAGCGCTGGGGTGAAGTCTGCCACTCAACTGGTTCCATCAGCTTACCCTGCTGCGGAATACAGCGTGAAGCTGATTTATTTATTTATTTATATTGTGACCTTGCTCAATCAATGTATGGCGTTAAATTTCACTATCCATGTTAAGTATCTAATACGCATTTAAAGTAAAATGCGGAGTTTTTAAACACTAGTTTCCCTTAAATTATATTAATATTACAAATGTATGTAAGTTTGTTTCTTACGTTTTCTGCCAAAATTACATAACCGATTATTATGCAACTTTGTATACATATTCTAAAAGGTATTGAAAGGACATAGGATACTTTTTATTTAAAGAAGAAAAAAACTTTTGGTTATAATATAAAAAATAAGTTTAAACGGGCGAAGCCGCGTTTGAGTCTCAAACGCATATATATAAAATATATTGCAATCCATCAAGCAGTACTAGTGCTATGTTGACAGCACTCGAGCAAAATAATCCTTTCTCAAAGGCTATCGATTTCACAGAAAACTTGGCAAGTTTCCATTTGTATGAGAACTCGAGACATTGCTTAATACAAAATGAGATTGGACAATAATGAATTGGAATTTAATTTATTAAAGAAATTGCTTATTCTTGAAAGAATTTATTTCTTATTTACTTAAGTAAAAAAATTAAGGCTTTCTGTTGGAAAGTGTAATGAAATAATAGAAAAAATGTTAGTCTTTTTTTTAATTTTTGTTTTTATATTAAGACCAAGCAAACGAGCTAGCGGTTCATCTTATATTAAGTAAATAGCGCTGACTATAAACATTTGCAGCACAAACGAAATGGGCTTTTAATATATTTGTTATAATTTAAGATATCGTAATTATTTGGAAACTCATTTAGTGGGAGGTAGTTCCATAATTTGAATGTCCGTGGAAAAAGTGGAATCTATGGAAATTAAAAATATGACAATTTTTTTCTCTCTTGTTTTTAGAACACTTAAAATTGTAATTTTTTTTTATTAAATAGAAATTTCTCTTGCCAAATGATAGTCCGAAGCAATTAATTAACTTTGGATAGCAGAAATTAGTAATATCTCCTTACAGAGATGCTTACAACATAAATAAGTTGCAACTAGCGTATAAGCATTTCGTCGTAGTTTGATGGAGCATATGGATGGGCTTAGTGGTCAGAGCGTGGACGATTTTCAAGAGTTGCGGGTTCAAATTCCGCGATAAATTCAAAATTTTACACATTTTCTAAAATATGACGTTATGGTAGGTTCATGTAAAAAAGTGACTTTACGAGTGGATTTTTTTCAACAAAACAGAACAAAATAAACCAAATCCTTTTTTATAACACAACCATTAGACCTTACGAATTACAAATGTACGCACTTATTTTGATCCGGGATTAAGTCAGATTTGTCCCAGAAACTTTGTACAGACGTGGGCGATTCTTCAACTTGGATGTGACGTCAAATTTGGTATTTTGTTAATAATAAAATTTGTTTAGTATTTTTTTTTTTGGTTTTTTACTCTACTGATTTTATTATTTTTAGTAAATATTACTACAAGTTGATAAATTTAAGTATAATCTTTAAATTATGTGAAATTTTATATCAGGGATCAATCTCAGTTTTATCATTTCATCATCATCACAAGCGTGTGACTGTAAACCAGACAGGTTGTGACATCGATTCCCACTCAAAGGAATTGAATATTTAGTTCTACCACTGTACACGCAATGACTTGAGAAGTCATCGAAAATTGGGGAACATAGAATGCTTCAAAATCATAAAATAAGGCTCCAACGACACGTTGTGGGTTCGATTTCCACTGAAGTGAATGAGTTGTTTCCAAGATTTCAACTATCAAACATATTGCGAAAAATAATAATAAAGCAAAGTCAATATTTAAATACGATCAAAATCAAAACTGCATACAAACCTAACATTTGAAATCTATATGTAACAAATGTATTGGAAACAGTTTATTTCATTTCAAAGCCACGAATCAATACAACTTAATTAAAACATCACAAGAGTATCGGTTGTACGCGTGTTTGTTTGTATACGTTTTGTAAACATTGCTAGAGACGGATTTTGTTTTAGAATAAACAAATCGGTTTTTTTTATTTATGTGAAATATTGACTGATGGCGTTGCGCAGTGGAGCAGTGATTTGGTGTAAACGCGATGGTTGTGGGTTCGATCAGTAGAATGTTTCTAATTTTGTTATTATTTTCATTTTCCCGCCCTGATAGATATAAATATATAAATTAAGAACATAAATAAGTTATAACAAGAGTAAAAAAATTTTACGTAGCTCGATGAGAACGTGTAGCTTATTGGTCAGAGCGCCAGGTCGGTTTCTAGGAGGCGCGGGTTCGAGTCCCGCTACGTTCATATTTTTATACGTTTTCTAAATAAGTATTTTTCTTTCCTAAGTGTGTGGAATAACACTTAAAAAATGTTTAAAAATGTTTATTATTAAAAGCATCCCTTTTTTTGCATGCATTATCCCTCACAAAGCCTGGGAATTTAGTGTTAAGACACTCCGTTCCCATTAAGACATTTCTGTTATTTATTTTCCGCCGAACAAAAGACATAGTCACTGAATTTCATTATAACTAAAAAAGCACCGATTATAAGTATTTATTGCGTTTCGAAATTATCCATGTTCATGTACATGTTCTTTTGTGTTAACCTAACAAGCAAGAGATTAATGAAACTCAAAAAAATAACCTAAACAGGAATCAAACCTATATTAGATTAGACTAAACAGTAACAAACCAACAAACCAGTCATGCAAAAGACTACTATAATCAAATATTTAAAATACAAACAGCCGAACGATCTGGTAAAGCGAATCCAGAACGATTTTCGAGTGAACAGTTCTTGTTAAAGGTAAATAGTCGCGTATCCGGGAACTCAAACATTCGTCTAGGAATAGTGTTTAAACGTAGCGTTTTAACGTACAGCCGGTTTAGCTAAATGTGTAATGGTTTACTGAAAAGCATGTTTAAAATAATTGATATATCTGATTGGACCAGGATGTTGTGGGTTCGATTCTGTGAGGAGTTATTATATTAATTAAAGATTATCTATATATATAAAAGGCAGCTTGTGCTGACTGACCGAGGTAAGACGCACGCAGAGCCGTAACCGCTGATGGTAGAAACGTGAAATTTGGGCAGATGTTTATTTTCATATTCTGGACATCCACTAAGAAGGGAATTTGAAAAATTTTAACCCTAAAGGGATGAAATTGGGGTTGAAAGTTTGTATGAAAAAAAAAATTTAATCTGTACCGATTTTTATAAAATTTGAAATTCATACTCTTAAAAATATTTCATTGAACACATGTTTCATGGTTTTTAAGAATTCACCCCCTAAGGGTTCAAATAAGGGGTTGAAAGTTTATATGGAAAAATCTTTAAAATGCCACCGATTTTTATAAAAATTTTAATTCGGACTGTTAAAAATATTTTATTGAACACGTGTTTCGTGTTTTTTTAAAATTCACTCCTAATAAGCGGGCGAAGCCGCGCGCGCCCTCTTGTATATTATAATTTCTGTGCGGTGTAGTAGAATATGTTTTATTCTATATCCTCGTTTTTGTTTATCAATTTTTGATATTTTAATCTATTTTTACTAATTATGTCTTATAAAATATTTAAAATACATGAATGTATGAAAGACATGTTTAAATTAATTGAGAATATTGTGATGTAATGGAGCAGGGTCTGATTGGAAGAAGATGTTGTGGGTTCGATTCTGTGAGGACTTATTACATTAATTAAAGAATATATATTATAATTTAAGCTACTTCCATACAATTATGTATTGCCTTAAAGCTTCAGTTCGGGTTGTTCGAGTTATGTGGCCTCAGTATAAGAGACATCTTGCCTATCTGGCCTCTCTTCCAGATAGGTATAGGTTCCAGATAGGTAACAAATATGAAGAGTATGGTTCAAATTTTAATCTTGTTGAAAATTGGTATTTAAATAAAACTAAAGAAAACGAGAAAGTAAATTGATTATTACGGTTTTCTCTATTAGGATATTATTACGGTTTAATTGGAAAGAATTCTTTAACTTTTTTTTAAGAAAGTGCTTGAAAATTTAATATAATATTTTTTTTACTTTTTTTATTTCAAACGCTCTTTTAATCTTTGACCAATAGATATGAATTGGAAACGTTTTTGGTTGTTTGGTGGCAACAATAAACCAATAGCAGGGATTGGCAGCTGTTTGATCAATCGACTGTGTGTAGTGACTGTCAAACCACAGTATATTTGATGAAAATTTTAAAAAATAAATCAGCTTCACGCTGTATCCCACACAGCAGGGTAGGCAGAGGGAACCTAGTGTTAAGTCACCCTGTTCCCCACTTTCTGCCGAATTCTGGAGGCATTGCATGTTGAATGGCAGAACTCAACGCCGCGCTTTGCCTCAACACCAGAGCGAAGAAATGGAAACATAAATTTAAGTAAATATTTCATCTCCTCGAGTGGAGATCGAACCCACGACCAGTCGGTTTTATAATCACACTTTCGCAATGCCTCCAGAATTCGGCAGAAAGTGGGGAACGGAATGTCTTTGCACTAGGTTCCCTCTGCCTACCTTGCTGTGTGCGGGATACAGCGTGAAGCTGATTTTTTATTAAATAAATTGTTATAAGTACAAACTTATTCTTTACGTAACATGTTGATTTTTTATTTAATAAATGATTGTAAGTACAAATTTATCATTTATACAACATGTACGCATAAATACAAAAAAAAAACAATTCTACATACAAAAATTAGAACCCAAACTTCTCGTAACAACAGGACCACTACACCACAACAGCCAAATCCCAGTAAATTGAGCGCTCCATTCAGTAAAGTCAAATAGCGTTCACGATCGTTTTCCAAGTGTACGTCAAACAAAATTCCGTAGTCGTACACTTGAAGGAAATACAATAATTTCAACGTGTCCATACGATTTGTCGCATTGCAGCTGCTAAAAGTGGATTTTTCAATATTCAAGACGCGTTTGATATTTCGTGCTAGTTGTTTCGGTTGGTTGGCTGTGTTCTGTGCATATATTATTGGTGACAAATGTTCCTTTTTTTATTTGCTAGTGCACCCTTATTTGCAGCCTTGGGGGTGGATTCTGAAAAAAACCACGAAAAAGACGTGTTCAATAAAATATTTTTAACTCTGAATTTAATTTTTTGTAAAAATCAGTGGCGATTTAAAGATTTTTTCATATAAACTTTCAACCCCTTATTTGAATGCTTTAACACCATGAAACACGTGTTCAATGAAATTTAAGAATCTGAGTTTCTAATTTTATGAAAATCGGTGCCAATTTAAAATAAATCCATACAAACTTTCAACCTATTTCATCCTTTTAGGGTTAAAATTTTTCAAAATCCCTTCTTAGTGGATGTCCAGATTACGAAAATAAACATCTGTTCAAATTTCACGTATCAACCATCAACGGTTACGGCTGTGCGTGCGTCTTACCTCAGTCAGTCAGGGACATGTCCTTTTATACATATAGACTTAGCGGACCCGGACGCGGCTTCGCCCGCTTGAGTTATACGAATGCTTATTAAATATTTAATGAAATTCTTTTCAGTTTTTAATAGGATTGGTAAGAAAATATAAGCCTAAATGATCATAATAATCCGAAAAAGAATAATTAGTAGAGAAAATTCTTATTATTAGCAAAAATATCTAACTAATTTAAATGAACAAAAATAATAAGTAAACGTAACGAAAGTATCAGCTTCACACTGTATCCCGCACACAGCAGGGTAGGCAAAGGGAACCTAATGTTAAGACGCTCCGTTTCTCACTTTCTGCCGAGTTCTGGAGGCATTGCGTGTTGAGTGGCAGAACTCAACGCCGCACTTTGCCTCGACACCAGAGCGAATAAATGGAAATATAAATTTAAGTAAATATTTCATCTCCTCGAGTGGGATCGAACCAACAACCAAGTTTTACAGTCACACTTTGTGCTCCTGCGCCACGACTGGCCTATGTTACTCAGTGATAATGTATCATTCTAATGGTGATAGAATAGAGTTTTTAAAATCGGTTCACTAAATTTTATATTTATTTACTACAAACATACACACATGCAAATCTTTCCTCTTTATATAATAGTATAGATCAAGGTTTTACCCAGGTTTAATATCTATAAAAAAGCAACATTTTCATTGAAAACCATCTAATAATTCTGAAGAAAATGTTAAACAGGCGAACAAAAATGTTAAAAATGAATGAAAATAATATATTCTTACTTTAAAATATTTTCTTCGGTACCCAGTTTCTTTTAATAAACTTATTTAATAAAACTCTGTCTTTTATATTTTTTGTATTTTAGTAAATAGTAGACTTGAATACATATAAATTAAAAAAATCATAATAATTCAGAATTATTATTAAATAATATTTTCATTTCTTCGCTCTGAAAACAAGGCAAAGCGCGGCGTTGAGTTCTGCCACTCAGCACGCAACGTCTCAGAAATTCGGCGGAAAGTCAACGGAGTGTCTGAATTTCTCTTCTCTATTTACCCTTCTACAAGCGGGATACAGCGTACAGCTGAAAAAAAAATCAAAACATAAAACTAAAATACACATTTTATTCACAGAGGCTTCTCCGTAGTGGCCCCCGAAGTCGCAGTACCAGGGAAGACCACAGCTGTTCTCGTTACCCTACACGGTAGAGCGGGTGATGAGACGCTCGATCCTCTCAACGTCACCGTGAGGCTGGAGACGCAAGATGCTGATAACGATGTGAAGTTATTGACTACTGCTAGTCAGATGATAACAGGTAAAAAAATAATTTAAGAAGAATTTATTAACCCATAGTTACACATCTAACTTTGTATTATGCAATATGAATGAAATATAATATGATATATTATTAAAGTAGAGTTTTCTGACTTGAATTATGATGATATTAATTTAAGCTCCACCTTCAAGCGATTTGGTGATAAATGGTCTTGACATACTGTACAGGACATCGACTGGTTATGAGCTTGAGCGGGGGCTCGAGGAAGTGAAATATTTATTTACATTTATATGTTAATTTCTTTGCTCTGGTATCGAGCCAAAGCACGGCCTTGAGCTCCGCCACTGAACAAGCAATGCCTCCATAACTCGGCGGAAAGTGAGGAACGGTGTGTCTTAACACTAGGTTCCCTCTGCCTACCCTGCTATGTGCGGGATACAGCGTGAAGCTGATTTTATTTAATTTTACAATATATATAACACAATTTGTAGGTGAATCACCAATCACCAAGCAACTGGTTCAACACGTATTGGCTTTCTAAATCTAAAACTTTGAGAACCGACTTCAGCAAAGTTAAGCCGAGCTAGTGTAAATGAATATAGTGTGAGTTGCACCGTCACGTACACCCGAGAAACTTGGCCATAAATAAAAGTTCCACCAGATATCCGACAAGTATAACAAAATTATTTTGCATGAATATAACTTTGAGAAGCTTTGCTGTAAAAGTGTTTACTTCGTATAGTAAATTATAGGTGAAAGTTTTTGGATGGTGGTGTATATTTTCTTACTGGTTACTACTGATTGCTTATTTAGT
Organism: Heliconius erato x Heliconius himera; assembly: GCA_013421005.1. Lineage (NCBI taxonomy): Eukaryota > Metazoa > Arthropoda > Insecta > Lepidoptera > Nymphalidae > Heliconius > Heliconius erato x Heliconius himera. The sequence goes on from JAATLQ010032639.1 coordinate 10,350, forward strand.
AAACTTATTAAATTAGCACGTGGCTTGTATCGGCTGGATGCGAAGAGCTCAAGATAGAGCTCAGTGGCATGCCACTGGAGAGGCCTATGTCCAGCAGTGGACTAGGATAGGCTGAAGATGATGATGATGATAAAATTTGAAGGTGGTGGAATTTGAACTTGCGCCACTTGGAAGCCTCCGAAATAAGTATTTTGCTTCCCAGTGTGGAATAATACTTTAAAAATATAGCACACCACTTACACCTAAATTTTTTAAAGGATTTTTCATGAAAATAATTGGTGTAAGGTGTAATAAAATTACATAGTTATGTATTATACATTGAGCAATGAAATATAATATTTATTACAGTAATTGAGTTCCTGAATGTTATTTACGTACACGTAGTTTCTCTTTATATAGTCACTACAAATTATTATTATTTTTTCTTCATCAGACCGAGAAAAGAATATATGCATAATACATGAGTAAAAATCGACACATAGTGTAGTAAATTATTTAAAAATATATTTAACGCGCGTACTCACTCACGTAGTTCACAAATATCTGACAATAACATGCAAAGGATAAGATATGAATAAAATTATGATTATATTAAACATAAATTCTATAAAAAAAAGAAATTTTAGGAAGTTACTAAAATCGAATATTTAAAAAAAATCATTTGGAATATTTTAGTATGCGTCACTGAAAACTGAACAAAATTATTGATTTATACAGGTTTTAGAACATCCATTTTATTCCAACAATATGCCAACAAAACGTATTGAATTCCGCAACACAAAAGTATGCATATGCGTCAAAATACAATTTGAAAGCGAATTCTACTTTTCATACAAACTTTTCAGAGCGCGGTTAGTTTAAAGTTATATGCGGATATTGAAAATGCTAATTGTTTTTTTTTTCAATATTTTTTATTTAATAATATTCAGTTAATATGCATGTGTATAGAACGGAACAAAAAAATATTGGATTTTTTAAATTATTTCTCAGTAAATCTGTATTAAGTGAAGTTTTATTTATTAGTTTTTAATAGAACTTTACGGGTATTTATTTATTTTTATAATCTCGATGTGTGTATTTTTATATTATTATTTACAAATTTTAAAGAAGAGGAATAATTTAATTACAATAATAACATTTTCAATTCTACAACTTAAATTTGTTCATAATTACGCGCAATCGACTGTGCGGCCATTGAGTCATTAGCTTTACAATTTCTATAAATTTTCCATTTCAGAATTTGAATCTACTTCCACTACTATTTCGATTTACAAACATTTATTAACTCATTTTACAAAGGATTACATATGCATTTATTAAAGCAAAATTTTATTACTATACATTTTTCCTGTATCTAGCAGCGTAGGAGGGAGCCTAGTGTTAAGACACTCAGCTCCTCTTTCTGCCGTTTTCTGGAGGCATTGCGTGTTGAATAGCAGAACTCAACGCCGCGATTTGCCTCGACACACAAATGAAAATATAAAATATTTCATATTCTCGAGTGAGAATCGAATCCACAATCTGCCGCGTTTACAATCATACGCTTGTGCCTCTGCGCCGCAATGTATAGTTAAGAAAATACGAAATAAATCCCTCCATAACCATAGAAGATAATGCAATGTGTAATAGAAATATTCAGAATAATATCAATTTACGACGTCTCGGGGAATCATAAAGGCAGTTTGTTGTCTAGAAAACTTTAGCCATTCCGGTATTCATGAAGGAAGGCGTTGGAAGTTTTATTGGTGCCCCCTTTGCGGTTTTAAAACCTGTATGATAGCTGTTTATCTTGCTTTACCGAAATTGTTTTGTGAGAGGTTGGAAAACATTTTTATTTTTTTTAACTTCTAACTGTATTCCGCACATAGCAAGGTAGGCTAGGGGAACCTGGGACCCTAGTGTTAAGATACTCCGTTATATTAAAGACACATTGAGTGCTGGATTTTATCGATGCGCTTTACTTCATTACCAGACCGCATAGAAATTATCAAGTATTTCATTTCTCCCAGGAATCGAACCCACAACCGTCGTGTTTACAGTCTGCGACTGCTTGTACTCGTACCACTGCACCACAATGCCCTCAAAATAACTGTTCAAATTATACATTCAGCAGAACTATTTTTAGTCATATCTAATTAAAATACGTACTTATATTGTGGAGTATTTCCTTTATGAAGAAACAACTAGTTAAACCAAAAAAAAATTACAGCCTTTGATTCGCCCTTTGAGTTAAAGTAATTTTAAAGATATGTTTACAAATTTTCGTGAAAATTGAATAAAATATATTTTTTAGTCGGCGTTGAGTTCTGCCACTCAACACGCAATGCCTCCAGAATTCGGCAGAAAGTGGGGAACGGAGTGTCTTAACACTAGGTTCCCTCTGCCTACCCTGCAGTATGCGGGATACAGCGTGAAGCTGATTTATTTATTTTATTTATATATTTTTTTTATTTAATTGCATCAAATTTTCTCCATTTTCATCAATACTATATTTTCGAAGAATAATTATTTTGTTTATTTTTTAAAGAATAATAATTATATTAATTGACTTTCCAAATCCAAATTGTATTAAATGTTTTAAATAAAATTATTTCATCTATCCAACATATTGGGGCCAGTCATGGCTCAGGGGCACAATGTGTGACTGTAAGTCGACTGGTTGTGGGTTCGATCCCCACTCGAGGACTTTTTTTATAGAATTGTTATGCGCCACAGACTTTTCTTGTCCGTGCCTTTATTGTACTTAATCGATTATTAAAACTGTTATTCTTTCTTTTTAAAATGTGAAGTGGACGTTAATTATATCTTGAATGGTCTGCATTTCCTTTTGTCAACTCCGAGTTTGTGGCCGTTAATCATGTTGATCGCGGTGCAGTTAGTTGGTTACGTAATATTTTTGTTGCCTCGTCTCTGTTAACACTAGGTTCCCTCTACTTACCCTGCTGTGTGCAGGATACAACGTAATGCTAATAAAAAAAATCCATATCCATATATCCAACCCACAATACAAAAACTAAAATGATTCCCCTTCTAAAATGAAACTGGGTACTATAAAATTACCTCTTAACTGCATACCCATTCATCACGGTACTGCTTTGCTACTTTCAATCTCAATATCACATTTATCCACGTCCAGATACTGTCGCTGATGTCCTGTCTTTTACTTGTAACTGCAAACTGAATTTTATAATGTTTTAAAGGAAAATTTTACGTTAACTTGCTGTATAAGCTGTTCTTTCTTTCAAATTTAAGTACGTTTGAAGTATTGTTTTGTTTTTGTTTGGATGTATTTAATTTTTTATACATTTTTTTTTAAATATATTTTTTTATAATTTGAATATAACAACGATTATGGTATTTATCATATTAGTTTTCGGAAAACGGAGAACCGAGTGTCTCAACTTATGATCAGTTATGATTCTTTTTACTGTTGTTTCCTCGTTGGTATGGTGTGGTAATGAGGCAAAGGGCGGCGTTGAGTTCCGCCACTCAACACACAGTGCTTTCAGAATTTACGGGAAGGTGAGGAATGGTAGTGTCTTAATGTGTCTTAATACTAGGTTTCCAGGTACCCTCTGCCTACTGGATAAGATTTGCATAAAATATTAATTTAATTTATCATCAATTTACTTAGAATACCTATCGAGAAATACCTAAAGCCCTAGAAATAAATTTAACATTCAAATTCAACCTAAAAGTCCACACAGGCTATAACAGATTCAGTGTTAATAGCTCAAAGCGTTCCAAGATATCCTCCTCTTAATGATCCATCCGAGATCGGATTGACTGATAGGCTCGCTTGATAAGTGTCGTTTACTCGGATAGACTGATTTAAATAAATCGTGGATATTATTTAAAATATGTATGTATGCCAGTCGTGGCGCAGGGGCACGAAATGTGACTGTATAACCGACTGGTTGTGGGTTCGATCCCCACTCGAGGAGATGAAATATTAATTTAAATTTATATTTACATTTCTTCGCTCTGGTGTAGAGGACAAGCGCGGCGTTGAGTTCTGCCACTCAACACGCAATGAAATAGAATGCAATGAAATAGAATGAAACGCAATAGAATGCATTGTTGCTTTTAGTTATTACATCATCTCTATCTCTATATCTTATAAAATAAGAACGCATTTCGTCTCTGTCTGGCCTTTCTAAGTGATCTTCTTCTAAACCACCCAACGGATTTTGATGTGGTTTTCACCATTAGGTAGAGTATTTCTCAGGGAAGGTTTATATATAGTTTATTATATGTATATTTTAATGTAATTTGACATAAATATGATAAATGTGCATAAAGTCCTACCCGTTGAGAAACTTTCACGCATGCGCTGCTTTAATGGTAAGTCCTACATGAAAACAATGTACTAGAGTATTATTCCTCTTAATAAGATCTACAAAAAAGTCAGCGACAGCATATTTGTATCTTCTAAGCATAACATACAGTGAGCATATTTCTGTCTAAAAATAGTAATTTGAATATATTTTTTATTGTGAGGGATGTTTGTCCATAATGGTATCAATCCTTATCCTTTTAAATACTTTATTAATTTTCTACGTTAAA
>JAATLQ010032640.1:0-14916 GCA_013421005.1 Heliconius erato x Heliconius himera
AGGAATCCAGGGCAGTACGCGAGGCAATTAAGAAATCGTTGGCGGTAGTTTGATATAATAATTATGTCAACTGACAGACGAATGCCACCTCAGTCTACCCGTGACCACGGACTACTGCAAAGTGTTCGAAACGTCGGGTTTCCAAAAAATGTATAAAAGTACCAAATATACGCGATTAATCCGGTTAAAATAGTTTCATTTAAAATGTGTAATAATCGTGAAAATCAAAGAACTTATTATTGTTTTTCTTTTCTTCGCTCTCGTAAAGAGGCAAAAGCGCGACGGTGAGTTCGATCACACAACTCGTAAGATCAAAAATCCGGTGGAAAATGGGGAACGTAATATTAATTATGTTATTATTACTTAACACTAGGTTCCTTCTGCCTGCGGGATGTTCCTGCTATGTCTGTTCACCCAGCTATGTGTGGTATTCACTGTGAAGCTAAAAAATAGAATAATTTGTTGTTGTAATTTTGTTATTTATACCATTAAAATCACTAGAATTAAAACATGAAGGCTTATTATTTGTACCAATTTGAAATCAAATCAACGCCAATTGACATCATTGAGTGCAACTGTGTAATATAATAAAATATACCAACGTACATCTTAATATTAAAAACGAAACCGGTTTAATAACCGTTTTAACAACAAGAACTTCCAAGCTTTCTCCTCTTATGAGAAAACAAGAAAGACAACAAGTATTTCTATAAGATGTTACAATATATTTAGTATATAAACATGCGAAATCGTCTCCCCAAAATTGATAACCGAACCAACTACCTACATTAAAAGCAGGAAGGCCCTTCAAAAATTACCATTGTGCTCCTTAAACGTAATTAATGAACTGCTTATTCAAATATTTTTTAAAACTATTATTCATACCGTTTATGTTTGAAGCGTTCCGACGATTTCTATGAAAGGGCTCCTTTCGTGTGTTAATTATTCCTTACTTGATGCGATTTTTAAATGGGACTCGTATTGGGTGGAACGAATTTATAAGTATAAATATGTTGTGTCAAAGAAATTGTAAGGACGATTTAAATCGTTGTAAATGTTAGTTGTCTAATATGTTATATTATATGTAAAAAAATGTGAAAAAAATAATAATATAGTATCTTTAAAAACATTGTACAACGACAAAATAACTAAGAATATGTAATGTTACTGAAAAAAATTAAATTCTTCAGAAATGTTATTTTAGACACCTAATAGATAACAAGAAGGAACTGTAGGTAATAACGTACTTATTAATTGAGAAAACTGAGTTATCTAAGCTTTTGTGACATGAAAAAATATTATTTATTTACATTTATAAAAAAAATAAGTCATTTAAATTATATAAAGAAATGAAAATATTATATAGACACACATATGTATTATTTTAAAACGTTTCAAGTTTAACTGCAAAAGGGTGATAATATGAAACTGAATTATTATTCTGATAGGTTTATCTTAAAACTTATAATATCCTCTTGTCTCCATATCGAAATCCCATTGCAACATTGCACAGCGAACTTTTAATCAAGTCCTGGAGAAACGATTTACTATTACCATAGACCTATGAAACTAATGAAAAGGCAAATTATTTAATATTCATTATTAAATATACACTGTAAAGAAGCCAGTCGTGGCGCAGGGGCACAAAGTGTGACTATAAAACCAACTGGTTCTGGGTTCGATCCCATTTCTTCGCTCTGGTGTCAAGGCAAAGCACGGCGTTGAGTTCTGCCCCTCAACACACAATGCCTTGCATATTATAATTATATTTACCATGTTAATTTTTAGTGTGAAATATTTCTTATAATGAAGAAATATATTTTACAGCTGGGTTAATGATTGCTTTTATCATTTATACTTATATTGATATAATATATTAAAGGAACAAAAAAATATTATATTTATTGTAACTAATGTGTCACTTTACTATATTGTTTTTTTTTTATAAAAGTATTGATTTTTTTTTATATATTTCCAGTTGATTTTATTTTATTTAAAAGTCACACTATTACAAAATCTTTTTTATTATGTATCAGTTCAGTCGTGGCGCAGAGGCACAAAGTGTAACTGTACATGCGACAAATTGTGGGTGCGATTTCCACTCGGGGAAATGAAATATTTAATATTTTAAATTTCTCTGGTGTCGACGACGCTAAGCGCGGCGTTGAGTTCTGCCACTCAACACGCAATGCCACCTAAAATTCCACGGGAAAATGTATTTCCTTTACCCTTGCTGTATGCGGGATACAGCGGGAAGCTTAAAAAAAAAGTTAATAACAAAAAATATTTTTAATTAAGGCAATTCTAGCAATTTCAATGGTAGAAACAGAGCACGCCCGCAGTCGCCGGTCGGCGCCGTGGGCAGCTCACCATTAATCACTAGTTTTAGCTGCAGCTACACGCCGTATATAATATATACTTATACTTATATAATAATATGTGGAATTGATACATAAAACGTATCTGTTTTATGAATTTCGATATAACACTGAAATATCGTTTGTCAAAAATATAATTTCACAAGTGATTGTGACGCAGTAGAAAGCGTCTAATTGGTAACGTGGTTGTGGGTTCGATTCCCATACGAAAGAATGGATTTTCATTTCATCGCTACAAAGCATACATACATGATTGATTTCCTCTGGAATGAACGGAGAGTCTTAGCAGTTACTAGATTTTTTCTCCTTGTACCATGTAGTTTGTTGTATGTGGGACTAAAGTATGAGTATGTTAGAAAAAAAACTCTACCAAAACTTTAAATTGGAATTGTTAAATATTTTATTTTGAATTTTGCTAATTGTAACCTTAACATTAAGTATATAATAAATTTACTTTTAGCACCAAAACAATATTTTAGAATATCAGTACAATATACCTATCTTATATAGCTTTACATCCTTTAATAATAGGATTAATCACGATAATATTATTCTCCGAAACGCCTACGTACATAAGCTCTAATGATTCACTCAAGTAAATTCCATACACTTCTTGCCTTAGTGCATTTATTATTATTTAAATTTAATTGTTGGTGTTACAAAAATTTATTTAAAATTTGGTTATTTCAATACATACAAAATAAATAATAAAAAAACGTAAAATTGCTAACAGAATGTAAATTAGATATATAAAATATAAATATAAATAAATATTTAAATACATTTAAAGAAGTCAGGGTAAACATGTACATATATACAAATATGCACTACTACGCCAGTTTATTTTCTCCAAAAATAAGAATTTGATAACTATACATTTTTTTACATGAAAAACTAGTTTCCTTGATATATTATAAAAAATATTAATAATATGATGATATCGGTTAAAAAATCTACATCCGATTCGTCCAGTAGCACTTTAATCTCTAATAATAGAAAAGTATGAAGTAAAAACGAATACGATGCTCAAAAAAAAAATATTAGTTTTATTTTAGTTTTTTAACAATATTCATTATAAAGTTATATTAATGCATAACTAACTATGAAAATCTGTAATTCCCTATCTTTAAACATAGCCATATACATAATTACCTATAGCTAAACCACCTGGAACATTTTTCAATTCATGATTTTCAAATTCTAAACAACAATTTTAGCACAACAAAAGTATATTAGGTGTATTGTCTAAGCAATATCGCCCTCATATCCCACGACAATTGGTACTGCTGATTGGGTGCCGCCAGTACGTACAAGGGTTGGACCGCTGAGTCACGATCGCTGGGGAATCAGAGTGGCAACGGTAGCTAACAGTTGTTTGGAAACTATGTGAGGTTTTATACGTGGAGAATTTTTTTATGTGGTTTTGTTTAAATTTTTAAAATGTATAAGTATATGGAGATCAGTTTATTACTAAATAATATTTAAAAGTTTTATAAAAGCTTTAAGCTGATAATTTTATTTCTTTCTTGCTCTACCATATTGGTAGAGTTCCATAAATTTGTCTATAGCAGATTCAGAACAATCTAATTTATAGTCTATATCTTTTTTTATATTATTAAAGTGTTATATTTAGGATATATAAATATTTTGGAAAAGTTATCAAAGTTTGAACGTTGCGAAACTTGTTTCCAACATTGTTTTTTCCAACTTGTTTTCTAAGCTATTATAAGTTTTTTTTAATTCTATTGTACATATTTAAATATCAGTATGAAAAAAAACCTTTTTTGTTAATTTTTTTCTCTAAAATATTTCAACGTTATTAACAGTAGCAGTAGTCCAGCAGCGTAATAGCATTAGTGATTTCAAAAGAAAACTGGTACGAAACTGGTGTAGGCATCACATTTCGTCGACAAAACACAAAGAAACATCCAAACAGTAAGTTTAACTGGACCAGTAAATATAAAAGTTGATTTATTACCGTTTTTGCATACAATAAAGCAACCCTTTTGCGAATTTTTCCAACTACCGTTGCAATTGTTACAGTTTAACTTGTATGGAACAATTTATGGGGGTGTGTGTAGTGGTGGTCTATGACAGTAGTTGATGATTCTGCAAGTCATTGGCCTTCGGAGGTCAGTCGCTACTTTCTATGGATACTATGGTAGAGTTCGATCGACTGTGATTCTCAAACTTTTAGGCGACTATACAGATTATACTATAAAAAAAAATTAAAGTTTTTTGAACAACGGAATATGTATTAACAAAAATTATGAATTATTAATTAGGGGGGCACCTCGGTTGACCTTCGAAAACACAGTATCAAAGATACTGGAGGAAGGTCACGTAAAAAGCATGAGGACTCCGAGGGGAGGGCATATATGAAGAGGTTGATGACAGTGGACGAGGCGAAAGAGGTATGTAGAGACCGTAGCGTTTGGCTCTACGTTCTCTCTGACTACCCGCTAGGGATAAAGCGTGAAATTAGTTTAGTTTAGTTTATTAATTTTTTACTATTAAAAAAATACTAATGGCGGATCTAATAGACTTGGTAGGTAGATAAATGCAATTTTTAGTCGTTTAATATTTAAAGCTTAAAAATTTATACTTACTAAACGCATAAACACCATCTTCATTTTCCTGTTCAAATTGATTGAAAAACGATTAAACTTAAATATATCCATATAATATTTGTATATATTACGTAGGTACCTGCATACAGGATGCTTTGAAGACCGCTGTCAAATTGGCATATTCGACAATAGGCCACTAATGATCGTCTTAGCATTTAAATCACCCACGCATACCTTTTGTCTCCAAAAACAATATATTTTTTTAACAACAATATTTTTGAGGCCAGTCGTGGCGCAGTGGCACGCAGTGTGACTGTAAAACCGATTAGTTGTGGGTTCGATCCCCACTCGAGGAGATGAAATATTTACTTAAATGTATATTTCCATTTCTTCGCTCTGGTGTCGAGGTATAATACGGAGTTGAGTTCTGCCACTCAACACGCAATGCCTCCAGAATTCGGCAGAAAGTGGGGAACGGAGTGTCTTAACTCTAGGTTCCCTCTGCCTACCCTGCTGTATGCGGGATACAGCGTGAAGCTAATTAAATTATTAAATTAAATTTAAACAATATTTTTCTGCCAAACACGAGTTAAAAATATAATTTAATAATAACATGATGAAACGTACAGAAAATTTATTGATAAACAAAATATATATTAAAATGATGCACTGAAGACTCTATATTGCAAAGGAAATTAATTATATAAATATGTATGTATATTCCGTTTATGGATTTATAATACAAATGATTTCTTAGCATATATACATACAGACCATGAAGATGATTCATGATTACTATTAGAATAATAACGTAAATTTTGATTTGACTTGAAAATGTTATTCTTCGTACCAGAGTAAAAATTCAAATTTCGATAAATTGTTATTTAAGGTAGTAAACTTTAATTTTGTACAGCGCGGCGTTTAGTTCCACCACTCAACACGCCATGTTGTGATGAAAGTGAGGAAGGGGAGTGTCTTACTGCTGAGTTCCCTTGGCCTCAAAACAGCACCTTGTCTACTAAAGTTAAGAAATTATAATAATTCACAGTCCGGAACGGGGATCGCACTCATATCCAGCGCACTTACAATCAGTCTCTAAAAAAAGTAAAAGTGAAAAGGTAAGCTAATATATAATGCTTCTTCTATTTATTTAAATAAAATATACTTTAAAATAAATATAGAAGACAAATCAGTCGTTGCACAAGTGCACAAAGTGTTACTCCCATTCGAGGAAATGAAATATTTCATATTTCCATTTTCTTCCCACTGGTGTCGAGGCACAGCGCAGCGTTGAATTCTGCCACTCAACACGCAATACATTTCGGCGGCAAAAGAGAACGGAGTGTCTTAACACTAGGTTCCCATTGCCTACCTATATTTAATTTTAATGTTACAATTACAATTTGCGTTTAAAATATTTTATATATTATATATTATTACCTGCCGAAGTCACATGACACACACCATCAATCACGAACTCGCGCGTTGGTTTCACTAGTATGAGAATTACAAAACACGATGTTACCTCGCCCCATTAGCACTTTTAATATTATCTAAAAATATAATGATATATTTAAAACGGAAACGCAACAGTCGAAACCTTGAAACTAGATATATATTTATCTTTACATTGTAAAATAATATATAGATAAAAATAATATTTTATTAAAATTGTACGTATAGAAATAATAATGTAATTAATATATATTTAGAGGCCAACCGTGGCGCAGGGGCACAAAATGTGACTGTAAATCGACTGGTTGTGGGTTTGATCCCCACTCGAAGAGATGAAATATTTACTTAAATTTATATTTCCATATCTTCGCTCTGGTATCAAGGAAAAGCGTGGCGTTGAGTTCTGCCACTCAACACGCAATGCCTTCAGAATTTGGCAGAAAGTGGAGAACGGAGTGTCTTAAAACTAGGTTCCCTCTGCCTACCCTGCTGTGTGCGAGATACAGCGTAAACTGACGTGTTATATTGAAAATTAAATATATATTGGCAATATAATGAGAATTGAGAGTTGGTTCGTATTTGGAAGAGAACATACAATTAGAATCATAATTTTAGAGAAATGGAATATGGATTTTTGGTTAACACTGACAAGTTTCTAACAGTTGTATCATATTTTGGTCGTATCTGGTGTATATAATCAAGTTTGTTACTGTTGTTGTAATACAGATCGATTTTATATATATTTCTTTATAGGGAATGAACATTATTTAAATACATTTAGTTTTAATGCTGAAATGTGGAAGAAATCCTATTTTTTTTCTTTACCTAAGATTATACAAATCTATCATGTCACATATTTTTCTTAGTAATTATTTAAAAGTGCCTTTTATGTTCCTTAATAAAAACGGAGTATCTTAAAACTAGTTCCCAGATTTCTTACGCCTTTCCTGCTATGTGCGGGATACAGCGTGAAGTAAGAAGAAGTGAATAAAAGTTTCTTTTATGTACGGGATATAGCGTGAAGTAGGAAATATATAAGAAGGAAGGAGAAGTTTATTGCATTTAATTACTTCATTTCATATTAGGAAGCAATTAAGAAATAATGAAACGAAATACCGTAATTTTCAACTAACAATATCTTATACAGTTTTGAATTGAATTTGAAATTGAGGGAACCTAATTCTCACGTTACAGTCGAGAAATTATCTACAATAACATTACAATCTTGGTTTTTACCGTGTTTTTACACGAAAAATTAAGATTTTTTTAATAAAAAAAAACGAATGTCAATCCTGATACCATACAACAATACATCGTCAAAATCCTCAAAATAAAAAAAACTCTCACGAGAATCACACGTCAACGCTATCATTAAGGAGAAGTCGTCTAAACTCAATTGTATTGTTGAAGGGAAAATGGAAAATCGAATCGGCGGCCCATGTGCAAGAATGTACTGAATGCAACGATTTCACGCACCATAAAATACCCGTAACGTTACAAAAATACGAAACGACAGACAGAATCAGCCGATGGCGTCCGTGGAGAATTAAATTAATAGATATGTGTGTTTTTTTATCTGATATTATGTTTTAATTTTTATTTTTTTGTTATTTTCCTCTATTCTATATTATTTTGATGTCAGAATTGTGATGATGTTTGATGGTCGCTATGGGATTCCATGGTTACTTTGATTTTGATATATTATTTACCTTTTTATTGTTATTCTGGCTGTGCGATATACTTTCTTAGAGTTTACTATGCGAATTCTATATCGCTAGATTAACTTTTATAAATTATTCTTTACTTCATACATCCACCAGAGTGTCGGCAGAAAGGGCCTAAAGTTGAAAAGCCTTCTTCACTAGTAGATGATAATAATGTTAAATTAAAAAAAATATCAGTAGGTTGTGTTGTGTAGGTTCGTTCGACAAATTATTTTCGCTTCCTTGCTCACAAATGATAACATAACAAAACACGGCGTTGAACTACGTCACTTTTTTTTTTAAATTTATTATTACAATAGAAGATACATAGGAAATTATGCTGCTTATCACGCAATGTCTCAAAAATAGGTCGGAAAGTGAAGAACAGAGTATGTCAATATTCGGTTCCTCCTGACACAGCGTGCGGCAAAAAAAATATCACAATTACTAAAAAAACACACCAAAATATAAACACAAAAGGTTTAACGTTTAAATTAAACTAAAAGCTCAAAGCATCTTTTCTCAAGCAAAGGAAATCGATTGATAAAAAAGCAACTCCATCAAAAATCGTATAACAATCAACAAAAGTAACATTTCAACAATTCCTATCTCGCATCGCCTTAATTCCCCAAATCCCAGACGCGGAGTGGTCATCAGACATCCCCTGTAATCCAGTGCCGCTGGACCAATCAACACCCTTCAGCGGTCTTGAGGGTCTTGACCGGAGGGGAGGTGGCATGGAGGATCGTGTGCAACGTAACATAGTTATTGTGATATATTATTATATTAAAGTCTCAATTTTCTTTAAAAATATATTTATTTGTATTGTACCTCTATAGCTTTTGGTATTGTATAGGAAAATATGCAATTTTGGATATCGTTTCATTTTTTTTATTTTATGTCACTAGTGACTCACGCGCGGCTTCGCCCATTATCTTATTATATATTATAGCCAAATTGTACGAAATCTTAACATAAATTTTAATCTATATCTTGTTCCGATGTATAAGTTATGTTAATGTAAAGTTTCATCTAAATCCGTTCAGTGTTTTTAGTGTAAAAGTGGAACAAACGTTCACATTAATAATATTAGTGGGAATAAACTTTTTAATTTCCAAATTTTAAATGAAATTTTGAACTTTTAATTTCCAAATTTCTTGTTTAATTATATCAACTACAAATACTAAAGTTTGTTGCTTTTATACAAGTATTAAGGAACAAAATCAAAATAAAACCCAAGAATATGGTAAAACCGTACCTGCCCTAATACATACAAGTAAATAGTAAACCAAATTTCACAGCTTATCCACCTAAGTCCAAGCTTACAATAACTAAATACTAAAACAAATTACACAGCTTATCCACCTAAATCCAAGCTTACAATGAAAAGGTACTAATAAATTGTTTTAGTTTCCAGTTAATACCGAACTCCATTAACAGCTACAGCACAGACTTATACCAACCCCTGTATAAAACTCCCTCGTGCCCAGAGCGGTCATCACTGACCACTGACCACTGTCTATGGCCTTGGTTCACTATAAATTTTCATACATTTGTAGATCCAGAATGAATGGGCGAATGGGCATTGGGCACCTATGGGCATTGTTTTATTCAACAGTAAGAGGTAGTGCTTAATTAGATGAAACATCGTTGATAAGGACTTTTAATTGAGGCGGTCGGTGGCGAGTTAGCGAGGGATGTATGGATATTGATTTTAACTGCCGTTCGCCCATTGGTCAGTTGGTTTTGAACGCCATTTATTATTAATATACGATAAAAATAGAAAAAATGATTGAATGTGTAAAAAATATTTGAATTATTAACATAATATGTTTTTAAAAGTTGAAGCCAGTCGTGGCGTAGTGGCACGAAGTGTGACTGTAAAACCGACTGGTTGTGGGTTCGATCCCCACTCGAGGAGATGAAATATTTGCTTAAATTTATATTTTCATTTCTTCGCTCCGGTGTCGCTAAGGCTAAGCGCGGCGTTGAGTTCTGAAATTCAATACGCAATGCTTCCAGAATTCGGCAGAAAAAGGGGAACAGAGTGTCTTAATACTAGGTTCCCTCTGCCAACCCTGCTGTGTGCGGGATGCAGCGTGGAGCTAAAAAAAGATTAATTATTTAAGTTTTTTGAAACAAATCCATATAACCAGGTACCTGAGCTTTTTCGTATTCACATCCGTTGCCCTGATTAGAGTTAACTACGAAATTAATATCATTTGAAAGGTCACGCCTTTCACACTTCACAATAAAACTAGTTCTACTTTTATAATAAATAACGCAACCGGAAATCGTGTTTAATAAATGCTTTCAATCTTTCTATAGATTCAAATAAATAAATTAAGCTTCGCTTTCGATAAATTAAAATTCATTGTTTAGGAGCGAGTTAAGAGTTGTTAAGTAATACTATCCATACAAATAATATTATTAAAATAAAAGAATGTTTATGTTAATTACAAATTCGTAATTTCTTCGCTTAGAAATTTTATGTGTTTTATTATTATTGTAAAAGTAGTAGTAGTTGGAAAATTTTAGTACATTCTTATGAAATTTATTTAAAATGTAAAAATCTCTCTCTCTCTCTCTCTTTTGTATTTCCGTTAAACATTATACACAGATTTAGGATCGAAGTGTTTATTACACGACTAACATCGACTTCAAATTACGCTTAAGAGAAATAAAAGACATGCCTTTTGTGCATGTAATATAAAATTTAGCAACGACCATTACAAAATTAGAAAATTATACGAAACGATAATTAAAATACCCATTAAAAAAATTATCAAATCAGCTTCACGCTGTATCCCGCATACAGCAGAGTAGGCAGAGGAAACTTAGTGTTAAGACACTCCGTTCCCCACTTTCTGCCGAATTCTGGAGGCTTTGCATGTTGAGCGGCAGAATAAGAAATATAAATTTAAGTAACCATTTCATCTCCTCGAGCGGGAATCGAACATAAAACAATCGGTTTTACAGCCACACTTTGTGCCACTGCGCCACGACTAGCCTCAAATTTATAAACATTTCAAAGAAATTAATAAATATTTCATAACTTTTAATCCATACCTACTACAACGGTAAGGTATACCTTATAAAGCCTTATATTCCTATACAATGCATTTACCAATCCCGTGCTCCGGTGCCGGCACGCCGGGCGGCGTGTCAAACAGCAGGAGACCACCAGTGTTTAAATTGAAAAACAATCTCCCACCATTTTCGCTGGTGAACGTAATAAATCTATGTACAAAAATTCTACACGTTATTTATGAAATCTATGCGGCGGACCGATCTATCGTATTACACTGTCGGCCATTTGGAGTATAAACTGGTGATTATTATAATTATTTATTATATGAAAAATTTTGTTTATGAATTAAAAAATATTTTAAATAAGCTTCACGTTGTATCCCGTACATAGCAGGGTAGGCAGGCAGATCCTAGTGTTAAAACACTCCGGTCCCCACTTTTCGCGGAGATCTGGAGGCATTGCGTGTTGAGTGGCGGAACTTAGCGACAAAAATATAAATATAAATAAATATTTCATTTCCTCGAGTGGGGATCGAACCCACATCCAGTCGATTTTATAGTAACACTTTGGGCCCCTCTTTAGTTTATGTATATATAGATATTTATATTTTACATGTTATTATGAATAAATAATCTGTATATGTATTATCATAATATTTTTTTTAAGTTATAAATATATGAATATGTAAATGAATATGTTGTTTTAAGGGCGTCGTGGCGCAGGGACACAAGGGTATGACTGTAACGTGACAGTTGTGAGTTTGTTTCCCACTTGGAGAAATGAACTATTATTTATTAGTATTTTCAATTCTTCGCTTTGC
Organism: Heliconius erato x Heliconius himera; assembly: GCA_013421005.1. Lineage (NCBI taxonomy): Eukaryota > Metazoa > Arthropoda > Insecta > Lepidoptera > Nymphalidae > Heliconius > Heliconius erato x Heliconius himera. The sequence goes on from JAATLQ010032640.1 coordinate 11,958, forward strand.
TACCAATACAAAAGCGCAGCGTTGAGTTCCGCCACGCAATACGAAAAACGAAAGTGGGGAACGGCGTGTCTTAACACCAGGTTTCCTATATCTACCTAGCTATATGCGGAATACAATATTAATTCTCTTATCAAAAACTTCATCTATTGCGAATATCTAACAAATATATAAATATAGAAAAATATCTATAAATCAAATAATTTACCATATTTTTGAGCGAAAAATGTACAACAGAACGTTGTTACTATTGTGGAATTAATTGCATTAATCATAGCCAGTGACAGCTATTACATTTTTGGCGCTCGACTTTCGGTACCGCCGCAGCGAGCCCACGACAGACAGATTCATTTTGAATACTAAACAATAGTATTTAAATTTGCGGCAGTAGATAGGTACCTAGTACGATAGATATCCTAGAAAACTAATAAAAATTCCGTTCCGTTTCCGTCTGTGCCTGTCGTAGAACTATTATATTGTTTTAATTAATGTTCTGTCTGTCTATAATAATTTTGCTTATAATTTTTGTAAGGTAAATCGTCTTTTGAAATAATAATTAAGTATAAATAATATTCTCTAAATTGTAGATGAGCAAACGAATACATAAAGAATGTGCTTCTTAATAACTTAGACGAGAAATTTGCCTCTTAGAATCTGAAGGTTGGCTGCTAGTTCACCAAGCTCTACATATATTGTATAGTCATTTTATACAGGCACATTCCCTATTGCTAATATGAAAATAAATAAGTATGTATAGGTATTTTACAAGAGGCCAGTCGCGGCGCAAGGGCACAAAGTGTGGCTGTAAAATCGACTGGTTATAGATTCCCCATTCGAGATGAAATATTTAAATTTACATTTCCATTTCTTCGCTCTGGTGACGAGGGTAAGCGCGGTGTTGAGTTCCGTCACTCATCACGCAATGCCTCCAGAATTCTTCGGAAAGTGGGGAACGGAGTTTCTTAGCACTGAGTTCCCTTTGCTTACCCCACTGAGTGCGGGATACAGCGTGAATTTAAATAATTTTAGCATATTTTAACGTTACATCAATATTAAAATGACGGACGAGGTCAAAAGTTAGATATCAGTCTTAATGATATATTTTTTCGAAATGTATTGTAATTTTTTAAAATATTATAAATGAAACAATTATAGTGGCATTTCTTCTAAATGAATAAATTTGGATACCTAACAAAATCCAATGGATTTAATTTTATCAAGCAGAAGACTTAATTTTGATGTTGAATGTTTGTCCTGATGTTTCATTCAAAATTTTAAAATATGCTTATATATATTGCTTAGCAATAAATGTAATTCTACTATATATAATTTTATATTTATTTGAATTATATTTAAGGATGCATAAGAAAATTTTATTTACACTAAGAAATACCTAAGATAAAAAAGTAGGTATCTCAACCACATTTTCTGCCGCATAGAAGTTGATTATTTATAACAAAAAAATTACTTTACAGTTAAATAAAAAACTGTGATCAAGTGAAGATCGATTAACTTTTAAAAGCGTTTATCCATTACGCTGATGATGCCGCTATGACTTCATTACACTACCATTACCAATATTACGAAGGAAAATTGAAAATGACATGTTTTTACTACGCCTTGCTATAGAGCTATCATTATTTTCTATAAAACTATTATTTACATAGCCAATATAGGATATTAGCCCTCCAATAGAGGTCTAAGTTAATATAAATGTAATTATACATAATAGATATCACACAAAATTATAACCTTACGAACTGATTTTGAATGGCTACGTCAATCATTATTTGATTTAGTTTAATATGTAATTAAGAAAATCGTTATACGAGTTTCAATGTAAAATTTTATTAAGGATTGAAATAATCAATCTGCATTAAAATTACGAAAATATATGATGTATAGGCCAGTCGTGGCGCAGCGGCACGAGGTGTGACTGTAAAACCGACTGGTTGTGGGTTCGATCCCCACTCGAGGAGATGAAATATTTACTTAAATTTATATTTCCATTTCTTCGAACTGGTGTCGAGGTTAAGCGCGACGTTGAGTTCTGTCACTCAACACGCAACGCCTCCAGAATTCGGGAGAAAGTGGGGAACGGAGTGTCTTAGACTAGGTTCCCTCCACCTACCCTGCTGTGTGCGGGATACAGCGTGATTTTATTTACGATATATATTTTGTTTGGTGATTGCTTTATTGCATACTAGGTACAAAAATCTTTTTTAACAATCGGATTTGTGTAGATATAGAATAATCACAATTCTTCATTATATGTTTGTATAAGATAGTGTATTCAATTAACTTAGAAAGAGAGATAAAAAACATATTAACTGATAGAATGATATTCAATAATGAGAGAAAAGTTGTAGGTAAAAAAATATTATCAACTCACTTGCCAATGCCGATCAGGCGACATTTATAGTTATTCAAAAGATATATACGCTAAAATTAATAAATTTTACTTAACTTAACTTAACTTGGATTCACGCTTTATCCCTAGCGGGATAGTCAGAGAGAACGGAGCCCCAAACGCTACAGGTTTTTTACAGCAGCGAATCTGGAAATTAAAATATTGAAGTATTGAAGTATTAATAAATTTTAATCTCTATATATAATAAGACAGTAAAAATATTTTGTCTGTACATTTAGTAATTTTGACTGAAATGGATAGAGGGACACTTAAAAAGACTAATAGAAAGCAAAAAGATTTTTTTTGAATTTCTTGTCTGTCTGTCTGTCTGTCTGTCGACATATTGTTGTCCGCATTTTTCTTTGAAACTACTGAACCGATTTACTTGGAAATTTCACCAATTGCTTTGTTTTAACTCAATTAAGGTTCTAAAGTTTGGTTCATCAAAATCGGTTCATTAAAAAAAAAGTTATCGTCATTTGAATGAACTCAAGGCATTAGGTTGCCAGCGAATGTTATATAGAAATCGCGCTGGTATGACCCTGGCTAAAG
>JAATLQ010032641.1:0-17503 GCA_013421005.1 Heliconius erato x Heliconius himera
AACCCACCATACCAGAGGGCAAGATACTATCAGCTCATTCTGCAGGAATCCAGGGCAGTACGCGAGGCAATTAAGAACTCGTTGGCGGTAGTTTGATATAATAATTATGTCAACTGACAGACGAATGCCACCTCAGTCTACCCGTGACCACGGACTACTGCAAAGTGTTCGAAACGTCGGGTTTCCAAAAATGTATAAAAGTACAAAATATACGCGATTAATCCGGTTAAAATAGTTTCATTTATAATGTAATATTTGTTTTTTTATTTCCTTGCTCTGATAAATTGGTAAAGTACAAAATGGTTTAAGATATAGTTTAAATTGATGTTAACAGCCATCGTGGCGAGGTGGAACGACGTTAAACTGTAAACGCGAAGGGTGTGGGTTTAATCTCCATTCTGGAGAGTTATTTCTTCTTCTTGGTTCTGGCGAGACAACATGTGACTCTACTCACAAGATCTTGAATTCATTCTATTTGCCTACCCTGCCTTGTTGGATAAAAAAATGAATTATAATTTAAACTACATATTTTTATTTTTTTTTGTATAGTGCTTCAAAATCCTTAAAAAAATGCCTTAAAATTTTACAAAACTATATTAATTATAGCCAAAAAGTATTTTTTGACTACAGCTTATAAAGTGACTAGTGCATCTTTATTACTAACTTTTAACTTATCAACTTACTTACTTACTTGCTTGAATGGACTTTTATCCATTCGGGGTACAACGTAAAAAAACGTTTAAAAAGTACTGACTTACACGTTCAATATTTAGAAATAAATTTATTTAAAAAATACCTTGAACTAAATAAGAGTCAGTTAACGGTTTAAAAGAAAAAATCTTAGACCATCTCAAGCTATTACTTGAGTTTTGGGTCAAAAACCGTGGTGATGCATACAACGGTACTGTTAGAAATTAGAATATCATGTAAATAGCATTGTGAGGTTACGTACTGTGAAGACTGAACCGCTGGTAGTTTGGCCCTTTGATTCATTTTATCTTTTTATTTTAAAATATTTAATAATTAATTCAAAATATATTCATTTAGTAGTGTAAAAGAACCCGTCCTAGAACTGTGGGACAACGTCAGTATGGTTGCGGGTTGGATTCCCATTAGGAGAAACGAAATATTTCATATTTTCATTTATTTGCTTCGTAACCAGACAAAACGGGGCGTTTAGTTCCGCCGCGTGCAATGCTTCAAGAATTTGGTGGAAAGTAGAGAGCGGAAGAGTGTTAATGGAAACGGAGTGTCTTAACACTAGGTTCGCAAATACCAGCATTTATCCCTATTTAATCAACGAATAAGAAGCAAGTTTAACAGAAATTATATTTAATGCGAAAATTCCAAAGGTTAGATTGCAACATACAGTGCGTTAACCTTGCCTTGCCTCGTCTAAAAATATAAACTATATTGTATTAAACAGCGCCCGACCGCGGAAATGGAAACATATGCCGTTTGCAGCTGACGTGATTGGTCAGGCTAGTTCTAAGTTGGTATTCGATTATGGGTAGAAGTGGATTCTTGATAATGATTTAAATAAATCTCTTATTAACATCATTATTAAGAATCCGCTATTACCGTCGAGGGTATTGATAAAAGGCGTTTGATTGTAAACGTTGATGTGGGTTCGATTCCAGCTCGGGTTGCAATATTTCGAATTTTGCTTTATTTTTTTTTACCAACTTGTTGTCTTTAAACTAGCCTGCTATGCGGAAATAAGAATTGAGCATAAGAAATAAATAAAATTACTAGTACAATATCGCAAATATAACAATAAATCATTTTAAATATTCCTAAGTCCTTGACAACCCAAATGCCTAGAGTGCTTGATAGATAATTTTGATATTAAAACTGATGAAGTGTATAAACATAATTAAGTTAATTCTCCATTATAAAATATAAATTATAAAATGCACATATTATAGGTTTGTGCAACACTCTGACCTCCTTTCATTTAAAATCGGCGGAACTAATTTAAAGACGAGACGAGACGAGTCCCCACACTACTAACCGCGGTACTAACGCGCAAATCACGACGCGGACTATCTAAATTATGAACGTTACCGTTCACTTCGCAGTTCACTTCTGTTACTAACTGGATTTAAATTTAATTTTAGCTTTTTTAGCCTATTAAGAAAGGAAAATGCTACAAAGAAAGGAAAATTGTGGCAGTTGTGGCGCAGTGGCTAGCGTTTGACTGCAAGCGCGATTGTTGCGAGTTCGTTTCCCACTGAAGGGTATTATTTATTTTCATTTCCCCGACCCTAGTACGGCAAAATGCGGTATTTAGTTCCGCCAATCAAAAACGCATAATTTTTGCCAACTAAATTTAACTTCGCCGTGACTAGGCCGTCGTGGCGCAGCATCTGGCTGTAAGTGTAAACGGTGCGATTACAGATTCAATTTAACTCACTGTATTCAATTATTTAGATTTCCTCGCTCTGATAACAGACGCGGAATTGAGTTGCGTTATTCAACTCGTATTGTCTCAACAATAGCACCATGCTGTATGCGGGAAACAGCGTTAAGCTAAAAAAAAGTATGGAAATGTAACGAATGAGTCCTGCCAGTCAACACAGAGTGTGTATTAGGTCCATTGTCGTTTAGTTCCGCCAAGTTGTATGTATATTTTTTACCAATCACACTTATCTTTGAAATTTTATCAAAACTGCCATAAAAATGTTATGAGCTAAGAGATCACGACGTCAGCAGTTTCGTCAAACCACTTCCTATTCAATTTGTCGCCGCCAGAGTAAGTAATATGTTTGCGAACACGTCGCTCACATCCGAGGAGTAAAAGTTTAATATTTCTGTGTGGGACTTTTTTTTAAAATATTTTTGTCTGCTTATAAATTATTTATGTAAATATTGAGTCCATCGTCGTTTGTTGGTAAACATTGTAAACACGATGGTTGCGGATTTGATTAATTCTTGAGAAAGTATTTTCATTGCGGTAAGAAGATAAAGCTCGGTTTTGAGTTCCATCCATCGCACAATGTCTCGAAAGTGAAGTGGAAAGTGAGTAACAAAGTGTCATAGCTCTGAATTAGGTTATAATTCAAAATAATATCCTACATACGTTTGATTTTTTTTAATAAGCGAGGAATACTTTATTGTTATTTTATAAATCAAAAAAATAACAAATAAATGTATAATAAATTTAATAGGCTGTATAAGAACATATTAGTGGTCAGAGAGCAGTTAACAAGAGGCGTGGGTTCGGGTCCCCTTACGTTCAAGTTTTCATATGTTTTCTAAAAATACGTTTCCCTACCTAGTATAGAATAATACTATTAAAATGTTAAAATCATATATATTTTATACATTAAAAATACTTCATGTCACTTCTAAACAATTTTATTGGCATCAACTCTAAAACATCGTATCTCACGTTGACAGATGCCAGGAAAATATGGCGAAAATATGGCAGAGCGAATAATAAAGGCGGAGAAAGAGCTTTATCTTAATAGAATATCGCGGCCCTCGCACTTTGCATAAAGAAGTGAGCGCCGAAATTGGATTCCTCTAGAATTTGCTTTGTCACTGAAGGCTGAAGGGTTGGACGCGTGTTTACTACGGCAGCTTTTATGTAGCTCTGAATGTTGAAGTTGATTGTAATTAAGGAAATCGTTGACGTATTTGGTAATAATAAGATGCTTTTTTTTAATTGTATTCTTGCTTTAGGTTTTTTTAATCATTTAAACACGCAAAGTGGATGTTTGTGGCAGTAAATAAGGAAAGATCGAGGAAATGATATGATGATGGCATGATTTTTGCTAAATAATGTGTCAAAATTTTTTACAAATCCAAGTTTTTCCCACATAACAGGATAAGCAGTAGGAACCCAGGGCTAAACACCCTGTTCTGTAACTCAATTATTTTATCTAACAGAGCCAGAAATTGAAAAAGCTTAAATATATAACTTTTCCACCGAGTGGAGACCGATCCCATAACCGTTGCGTTTATAGTCAGACGCTGTCCTACTATACCACGACCTAGATATAATATGTGAAATTGAAAAAAAAAGTTAATAACGGAATCCTGCACTAGATTGTGTGCTTCCTTTACGTATTTGCCTTTAATTTAGCATTCACCAACTACAAACACACATAAAACGTTAAAGTAAATTGCCCAAGTTCAATATTGGTCCTGTCGTGAGTAGACGTAGAGAGGTAGTGTTAGGGAATTTGACGAGTGGAGTGTCATAAGTCACACCTGCAGTCCGCTACTAATTGTTACTTGGAACTTCAAGCGAGCCGGCTCGAAGGACCAACGAGTTTGATTTTATTATATTAATTTGTACGTATGCATTTCACAAATTCAAGGTGTTCAAGGTGTTGCTTAATAAGTGTTTGTCAGGATTTTTTACCTAATTATTATATTATCGTCCTGTCTGGACAGTCGTGGTGCAGGAGCCCATGGGTATGATTATAACATGACGGTTGTGTTCGACGGTTCGATCCCCACTCGGGAAATAAATTAATATTTATTAAAGTTTTCATTTCTCCGCTCAACATTATTTTTTCTGTGCTTAGTTGTCTAAGTTGTAGTTATAGATTTAAGGCATATGAATACAATTAAAGTATTACTTGTGTATTTAAATTTCACTCTGCTTAGACTGAAATAAATAAAATCGAGATTTGAGAAGCACCATCTATTAACATAACCATAATTATATGAATATATAGGTAGTGAAATATGCATTCTTATTATATACCACATGTGAAAAAAAGTGAAAGTTAAAAATATATATATGAAAAAAAGTTTAGATACACATAATATATAATGTTTATAGCCAAAAAATACTTTTCCCTCTGATCATATATCACTTAGGAAATTAATAATAGCAGTGGACTACTGTAGTCGTGTCGTAGGGCGGAGGGCGGAGGACGGAGGGCGGCGGGCATTTGAGAGTTATGTATACAGTATCCGGTCGCGGGAGTGTTCGGTTGCGGTCAGCTACTTGCGTTGAGTTGACAAATAAAATTGAATGCATTTGATGTTTAACATAAGTGACTATAAATATCCACTTACTTAACATTTATAAAGTACGCTATCATGATGCAGTGGGGACCAATTGTATATCAAAGTTAAGGATTTGAATTAATATTATTACTTATTTTCCATACACAGGAAAATATATGTATATTAATATTTTATACATATTAAGAAATTGAAATAATGAATTGGGGACCTGTCGTGGCGTAGTGGCACAACTGTAACTGTAAACGTGACAGGTTGTGGGTTCAATGTTTACTTGAGGAAATTAAATATTTAATATTTTAATTTTTTCGCTCTGGTGTCGAGACAAAGCGCTAAGTCAAGCTCCGTCAACTCATAATGCACACAACAAAAATCGACGGAAATCTAAAGCGGAGTGTCTTAACACTATATTCCTTATCCCAACCCAGCATGTGCTACTATGAATATTAAGACATTTGGCGAAATATCAGCCAGGACACGTACCCACATGAAAAATAATCTATCGTAAACAAAATTCCCTAATCGACTCCCTCTCTCTTTCTTTTATTCATAAACAAATAACTACCAACGCTAGTCGGTCTGTTTGTGGCCGGTCGGAGGGCGCGAGTTATGTATCGAATATCCGGTATAGCCACGTGGGGTCAGATGCGCATTTACTATGAACTGGTTGCTTGAAAACGAGTGAAAAGTTGTAACTATCAGAAGGAAATGATGAAGAAACGCAAGCAAAAGAAAAGAAGAATAATTTATCATTTTTAATAACTTTAAAATGAAAAATGAACAATTCCTACTTGACATAGTTCGTAGAATTATTTTTTTAAAACTCATCTTCTTCTCATGTTTTTAGTGACATACAAAAATCGGTAAATCTATTTAGTTTCAACAACAGAACATCATCAGTAAGACAAGCATACATACATATACTACCAAAACTCATTATCCTCCTTTGAATCGCACAGTCGGGTAATAAAATCAGTGGCATTAATTCAAGCGCAGCACATGTTCTCCCGTGACAGATTTAACCTACGCTTGTTTATTACACACAGTACGGTGTATTAATAGACATGCGTGCTCTGTGCTCTGTGCACTGTGCACTGTGCAGTCGGCACGCTGGACCGGTGCACAGACGCAAATGGACTTGCATTCCGAAAGATTATTGTAAAATATATGAATATTATTATACTGGCTCTAGTGGCGCGGCAGCACAGGATCTGACTGTAAAAGCGATTGTAGTTGAATCGATTTTCTCTCGGAGAAAAGGATAAGTTTCATTTATCTAGTTCTGATAACAAGAGGCCAGTCGTGGCGCAGCGGCACGAAGTGTAACTGTAAAATCGACTGGTTGTGGGTTCGATCCCCACTCGAGGAGATGAAATATTTACTTAAATTTATATTTCCATTTCTTCGCTCTAGTGTCGAGGCTAAGCGCGGCGTTGAGTTCTGCCACTCAACACGCAGTGCCTCCAGAATTAGGCAGAAAGTGGGGAACGGAGTGTCTTAACACTAGGTTCCCTCTGCCTACCCTGCTGTGTGTGGGATACAGCGTGAAGCTGATAACAAGATAAAGTGTGGCTTTGATTCAACAAGCGATGTCGCGAAAACTGGGGTACGATGTGTACAAACACTAGGTTCCCTTTTCTTCCTCTACTATGCTGGGAAAAGCGTGAAATTGCTTTCCTTTCTTATTATATTTCGTAAAGTGACAAAATCTGTATCTAAACAAGTAACGTCCAAATTGTGAATCTAAATGCCATTTTGGCGTAGTGGGTCAACGGGGCGTTGGAGTGAGTTTGATTCCCGCTCGGGATATAATTTAATTATTTTTTCTTCCCCTCCCTAGTAGGGTAGAAAAAAGCATGAAGCTGAAAAATATGATTAATGTGGTAATAAATATCATTTAAATTATAATTTCATCACACTGCTCAATGCTGTCAGCTTTACTGTCACTGGTATTTATTACAGTTGTCTTTGATGTGGATAATGCGACAGAATTTTATACGTTTAGAAAATTTGTGAATGTTACCAGTTGAGTGATATCAAGTAGAAATTATACACCAGCATGTGGCAGGGTAGGCAGAAGAAGCCTAGTGATAAGACACTCCGCTTCCTACTCTCCGCCAAATTCTGGAGAAATTGCGTGTTGAGTTGCGGAACTCAACGCCGTGCTTTTTCCTCTACATCAGAGAAAAGGAGGAAGAAAAGAAAATATTAAATATTTCATTACCTTGAGTGAGAATCGTACCCACCACCTGTCGCGCTTACAGTCGCACGCTTGTGCCAATGGCCTCAAAAAATAATTTAATAATCAAATTACAAAACAAGATCTAAATATCTACAATATTTATGTATTTGTATAAATCAATTAATTTAGGTAAAATTAACTGATATAATATTATAAATCAAAATTTTCAAAGTTCAATACTACGTTTACGCAATGTGAAACCAAGAGACAACTAAGCTAGTACGTTAGTGTACTAGAAAGGTTCGCTTATAAGCGACGCACCTTGTAATCTAAGCTGGTAATGAAAGTTGATAATTTAATGCTTAAGAAAATATTTTAAAATTTAATCAAAACTGTGTGTATATTTTTTTATTTACTAATTTTTTTTAGCGTCCATTTTCCTCTCTTACGTCAGTTATCTGCTTTAAATTCTCTTTTAGTTAGTTCTCCTTATTCATATAATTAAATGTAGCGTCATTTAATTCTCATATTTGACAACCTGACTTAGCTTATTAATGAATTGTATGAACTAATAAAAAATACTTTTAACTAAAATATCGACTACATCATCTTTTTACAGAGCTCCACATTTATACCAGGGTAGCTAGAGCCTCAAAAATCTAGTGTCAAAATATTCCGTTCTCCGCTGCGTTCTCTATCTGAATACCGAGCATAGAATTTTGAATCAGCTTCATGCTGTATCCCGCACACAGCAGGTTAGGCAGAGGGAACCTAGTGATAAGACAATCTGTTCCCCAGTTTCCGCCGAAAGAATATTCAATATTGAACGTAGTCTACATTATTTGTTAAGCATCCGTTTTTATGCTTCACGCTGCATCTCGCATGTAATAGTGTAGTCAGAAGAAATCTATTTTTTAACAGGCCCTTTTTTACTTTCCCGCTAAATTTTCGCTAGTTGAGTGGCGGAAATAAAGGCCGTGCTTTGTCTTGTTACCAAAGCGAGAAAAATGAAAAAAAAATCACCCGGTAGAGAATCGAGCCCACATCCATCACATTTACATTACAGTCAGAACAGCACAAGACCGATGCGCAACGATGGCCTCGATATATTCATATGTTACCATAATCTATTAAATCATATTATAAACATAAATTTTGTTTCTCAATTTTAAATAAAATAACGTATTCTAGGAGCGACAGTGAGGAATTTATAGCGCTTAAACCAAGATACGGTGTGAATAGTGTTCGTTACCGATGCTAATATCTGTGAGGTGCTGCGTTACTGTCAATTATTGTAAGGAGCAAGAGAAGATGTGGACACTGAGCTCAATAGTTGTTATTTATATAAATATTAATTTAAAAAGTAAAAACTTTGTACCTTTATATAAAAATTCGAGCGAAACGATATGAGATTTTATATAGTTTATATATATAGAGAAGGTCAGAAATGTATATTTTTTAAATATTTGTCTAGAAATATTATAAATTAATTAAATAAAAATTATATACACTAACATTTTACGTTGAAAAATATGATATACTTTTGTTTTATACGTCACTTTGTATATATCTTAATAGTGTTTTCGTTGGAACTCTAAATCTCAATTTTTTAGCTTTATTGGAAGTTATGTTATTTTTTTAAATTGCTAATATTATTTGTATTATTATTTTCTTTTAGCTTCGCGCTCTATCCTGCATAAGGTTGCTTTGCGTTGGAGACAGAGGGAACGGAACGGAGCGTCTTAAAATTACATAGGTTAAAACAAAAACATAAATAGGTTAAAAAAATTCATAGGTAAAATTAAAAATATTTTTAATTTTAGTGTTAATATTGATTGTTAATATTCTAAAAAATACATTCATAAATATATTAATATACCTTAAAAAGAGGTTCCGTTATTTCAATGTTTCTTAGCACTTTCCAGTACCAAAATGTAAAATATTAACTGTCACGTTGTAAAGTACCACTAACACTAGTTATTGTCATAGTTCACAAAATCACATGTTATTACTAAAAACTGTTATTTGTATAACACAGATAAGCTACAATAAAACGTTATTTAACTAAAGATTTTTAAAAATTATTGTCTGTATTATAGTTACGATATTTCGTTATAGTATGAAAAGTCAGATGACTTAATTTTTTTTTAAAGAAACGTGCCATTAATTAAATATATTTATTGGTAAAGTAGCGTATTTTTTTTCACTATTTATAATTAAAAAATCATTTCAATTATAATCTGTTTATTTTGAGGCCACAATCAGAGAAGTAAACAAAACCGCCCTATACAAAGCAAATACACTTTAAATTTTGAATAGTTTAAATATTTATTAATTTACTTCATATTAAGATATAAATAGTATGAAACACTAAAATTATTAAGAAATCTTATAAAAAAACGTTTAAAGTAATCGCGTATTTTACGTGTATTGTAGGGCGGGCGCGTCAGGGCGGGAGCGGCCTCTCTACCGCGAGGCTCAGAGCCGACTGATGGTAAAAGCTCGTGTAGGGCGGAGTAAGCTTATGAATGAGGTGAACGTGGATGAATGGGAGAAATAAGCTTTATAGAGAGAAACAACCGTGGTTACTGAGTGTTGTAGTGTAACTGGCAGTGGTTGTGACTCGTATTTTGTATGGATTGAAATCTAAAACAGATTTAAATTTTATATGTTTAGTTTCACGCTGTGACACATACCAAGGTAGGCAGAGAAAACTTAGTGTTAAGACACTTAGGTCCCCATTTTCGATTTTGTGTGGTGAAACACGACCGTGTGCTTTATCTTGTTACCAGAATAAATAATAAAAGAAAGGAGCAATTATTCTATCTTGGAAGACTTAATACATTATGTTTTTCATTTAAGAAAATAATGTATCACTCAATACTCTGTATCTATCTTTTGTCCACAAGGAAAATGTGGGAAAATATAATCTATAAGGCTCTTCTGTTTTCAGAAGGTTGAGGGACAAAGAAGGCAATAATAACTTCCGCTTTTAGATAAGGTTTTGTATATCAATAAATGTTGAATGATTATACCAGTAAATATAAGATTTTGGCTGCATGCTGCATCCAGCGGTGAAGCCTATATTACTAATATACTCATGGGACGTCACATTGTACACTTTCCGCGCAATTTCTGAGTCGACACATATCGAAAATAATTTATTCCCCCAAATACGAATTGAACTCACAATCATCAGTTTACAATCAGACGCTGTAACATTGATTGCTAAATACTAACTTTCTAAAACAAGAAAGAATGAAATCAATAGTTCCTGAGATTAGCGCGTTCAACCAAAACAATTTTAGCCTTATTGAATTTAGTATAAATTGATGAAAATTCAAACTGTATTTGCAAGAAATTTGAAACATAATATCAATTTGATCAAGCAACACGTAGGAGTCTCTATATAATAGCAGCGCGAGTGCACCACCGACACCGGCGTGTCAGTTATCTTCAAGTGAACGTAAACTTTATGGTGTTGCGTGCGTTTATACTCTAACAACTCGTTTGGAGTTCTTGCACAATTGTTATATTATTGATAGTTTATTAATTATATTGGTGCTCTATAATGTGTAATTATATGTACATTTACTAGGTATTTTGTAGTTGCATTCTGTATTTCGCAAATGACGGGAAAGGGAATCCAGTGTTAAGACATTTTGTTTTCGGCTTTTGACAGCAGAGCGGGGTAATGAAAATAAGTAATTTACCCAGTGGGCATCGAACTCACAATTGTCCCGTTCAGATGCTGTGCCGCTGGGCCACGACAGACTCAAATATCAAATTAAAGCTCAAAGTGTTAACTAATACAAAACTTTAGAAAGGATAATACAGAAATGTCACTCTACAAGCAACGGTTCATAGTATCCAGAGCGACGCGTCTGACGTCGAGATAAGTACTAGCGCTAGAAGGATTTATATGCGCGTGCGCCGGACGCCGGACGCCGGGCGCCGGACGAGATGTATACTGTTGGTGCTGTCTTAAAATCAGTGTAATGACTAGTACTAAATATGTTATACAATAACTCTTTAGAGACGGTGTGGTGGTTGTGGCTTTGATTATCACGGTTGTGGGTTCGATTATTTCTTTTCGAGGTAATAAAATATTTAAATAAATATATATCCTATTTAATTAAATATTTTACTAATAATCATTTTTTTATATCCTTGCTCTGGTATGAAGATAAAGCGTGGCGTTAAGCTCCGTGCCTCAACACACAAAATTTCAGAAATTGATTGGGTTAGTATCTGCGGTAGGGATTGCGGTTGGGTTAGTGTCTAGACATTATGTAATCGCTTCCCTAAACGGAATAAAACTGTAAAGCTAAAAAAATAAGCAGAGAGAACCTACTGTTAAGACACTCCGTTCCCCACTTTCCGCCAAGTTCTGGAGGCTTTGCGTGATGAGTGGCGGAACTTAAAGCCGTGCTTTGCCTCGACACCAGAGCGAAGAAATGAAAATATATATATAATTTCAAATATATGACTAAAAATATGCTTAATAATATTTATAATTATTTAATAGCATTTAGTACTTATTATTATTTAATAGTCATATATACCAAAATAATGATAATTGCATAATATAAAACACGAAGAACAGTAAATCGTGTGGAAATATTAAAGTTCATTTTAACTATTAGCCAAAGCTTGTAACCGGTATCAGCTACATTCATACAAGCATTCATAGCATTGTCCTTTAATTCACAGTGTCATCTTACATGCGCACTGTCGCTCATGTCAAGATACGTTCCATATAGAAACTAGTCGTCGTAAGTAACTATTTTTCTGTGGACTTCAAGACGTAACATGAAACATCCCGTTTTTCCCGTTGTGGGTTAAATTTCAAAGATCCTTTCTAAAATAAATAAATCAAATAAATCAGCTTCACGCTGTATCTCGCATACAGCAGCGTAGGCAGAGGGAACCTAGTGTTAAGACACTCCGTTCCCCACTTTCGTTGGTAACGAGGCAAAACAAGGCGTTGTGTTCCGCCACTCAACACGCAATGCTTCCTAAAGCTCGGCGGTAACTGCAGTACGGAAATTTAAAAAAAACGCCACAATCATCGAATTTAGTCAAATATCCTGTATCCGTATCCTGAAAATATATAGATCGGTAGTCAGAGGGAACCTAGTTAAGATATGTCGATAAAATGAAAAAAATATAAAAAAATATGAAACCAATAAATTTGGACAATTTCAACGAAATACCAATCTCCACACAAAGGCACCTCATCTAAGATAAGAAGGAGTGCGAACACATTCATATGCTAAGCAGTAGCGGGTTCAATCCCGCGTCGCGTCGATTGAATTATACCCGCCCATTGTGTACGCGTTTTTATAATTTACATGAATACATTTTTCATAAGATTTCCTCGATACAAGAGTGAGAGACACCTGTGAGAGGCGCAAGGAGCGTCTCACGGCGAATATGGATGAGAGCTACATAAATATAATAGACGCGGTGTCAATGTCTGACTAGAAACACGACAGTTGCTAGTTCGATTCCCAGTAAAGGAGCAAATTATTTAAATTTTTTCGTACTGGTAACAAGACAAAGTGCGACGTTGAGTTGCGCCATTCAGTTCAATGCTGTCATGTGCGGGATACAGAGTGAAGTTAAAAAAACGATAAAACGATTGGCTTAGTTGGTTTAAAGGCTTCGACATATTGGAAAAAAGAATTAAAGTTCTAATTTATTAAAAGTAACAATTTTACTGATTTTTAAATTTGTCATTACATTTTCAAATGCTGAAAACAAGTAAGTTTTAATAAATTTTGCTGTAACATCTTTACTTAAACATCGAACCCACAACCATCACCTTATACACTTAGACACTTTACCACTACGGTGTCTAATAACATGTTAATTACTAAATCTCCCGTTAGTCCGCGTAAAGCGCGCCCGAGTCACCATGAAAGCAGTACCGGAATACAATCTGAGCTATAAATCGTGGAGCGACTATTACCGCCAGCCGATACTTTCTATCTTTTAGGGCTTGCGATACGCTGTCGAATAAATTTTAGTAAAAGTTTTTAACTAAGATAAGCTTTTGTAAGAGTCGTTACCCACCATGCATGTTTAAAAGTGAAAAGTTAAAGTTATATTTTATTTGCGTTTTACACGTAAAATGATAATGTTAGCAAAAATATTATCACGTAGTAAAATATATCTATCAATGCTAAATATATTATGATGAAGATTTTGTTTTGCTAAACGGAGTAATCTCAGGAACTACTGGTTCAAATTGAAAATTTCTTTTTTCGTAAAATAGTCCATTTTTTAAAGAAGGTTTTTGGCTATATTGCAATTTGTTAATGGTTTAATGTAGCCCACTGTACCTCAAAATTACCATCAACACTTAAAAAGTGTCATACACTACTCTCAGTTATTTCCAATTGGCCATACAAGCTTATATTATATAGATATCATTACAATATTTGCTATTCAAATCCAATTTAAATACGAAACGGATCCGATACGTCAATTACAAATCTGAACGTGCTTACAATTTAAACTACTAGACCACTTTACCGACCCATCTGGATCTACTGAAATTTATTCTACGTTCCTTTCAAACAATACAATAAATACTTTATATGTAAGGTAATAAGGTATAAATTTGCAAAACATTATTGTATTTAGTAGTGAAAATCTCAGTATATTACGTTTAAACGTGGGCAATTTGAGGTTCTGGGTTCGATACGTAGGATTTTCTTGTCGATTTAAAAAGTACTTTATTTTGTTTTATGTTTTTTGGTATAAGATGTCTTTTAGATGCAATTTTCCTTTTGTGTGGTGTACTAAAATGGGACTGTTGTTGCTTAATAGCACTGTGTCTGGATATAGGCGCGGTAGTAGTAGATTCGATTCACACTTGGAGATATAAATGATTATTATCTTTTATATGGCAACGAGACAAAACGCAAGGATAAGTTAGGTAGCACTGAATACTCCATGTCTCGAAAAATGCGGAAAGTAAGGAGCGTCTTAATATTAGAATTCCTCAGTCTACCTTGTTATAAGCGGGATACAGCGTGAAGCTAAACTTGACAGTATCTTAGAATATCTTGACAATATCTCGGAATATCGTGACAATATCTTAGAATATCTTGACAATATCTTGGAATATCTTGACAATAGGTTCCCTCTGCCTACCCCGCTAAGTGCGTAAGATGCGTCGATGAAGGTATCAACAAATATATAACAAACTGGAAAGAAGTCAGCTCAAAACTCATAAATACCTACAGTCACGGGCACTAGCGGCTCGCCCATAAATCTGTGAGCTTTGACGTTTAAGCGCTTCCTGTAAAGCGTTAACAATCACCTGTAGCTAGCGGTGGACGGCCAACTTGCGGGATAAATGTCTATATAAATAATATAGAAATTTATAACTCTTGAGTAGACAAGAAAAAGAGCCTGATATGCAGTTAGTTTGCTCTTTTTTAGCGTTTTATATCAACTATTTAAATTATTTTTCCATGACGTTGAGCTACGCGACTCTTCACACAATGATATAATATCTTTTAGATTTGAATATTGGCCAGTGCGTTTCTTAACACTAGGTACCTAGCTATACGTGAAAACGCGTGAAGCCGCGTATAAACTTTTTCTAAATCCGTTCTTCCAATAGCATTTATTTTTCTCTCGCGTAGTCAAAGACACGCGCCGATATCCAAGTAATGGGTTTCCTATTCAAAACACGCCCGCCAAGATGTTTAGAGTCTACAGCGCGAGGGGTCCCGGTGCTTGATAATAGCTTAATCAAATCCCCTATCAGTGATAATGGATAAATGGAAATTGAGTTTAACGCCGCGCCGTCTGGAAGATATTACGAGAGCCGGATTGAGATTTCGCTATCGTCTTTAACGGTAATTTAGTTTTTATCCAATTTTGTTTTTGAAATTATGTGTTTCCTGAAAATATGGTTTCGATAAAAGATTAGCTTTATTACGTTTATATTATTGCTATAAAATAGCTGATGCTATAACTACTATTTTTCTTGTTTTAAGAGCGAGAAAATGTAAACAATTAAGTCCCTCGAGTGGGAATCGAACCCAAAACCGTCGAGTTTATTGTCAAATGTTGCGCCTCAAAATATACTATGTAGATACAAGGTTAAAAGAGTTCGAAGTTAGAAAATAATAAAATATGTATATATATATATATGATTTTAAGGTTCCCATCCAAGAAACAAAACAATGGAATGGCGTTTAATGAAAGTAAAAATTATAATATTTTTTATAGCACACGCGACACAGTGCGCGCCGAGCACGCCACCAACACATAAATATTGTGTTGACAGGACATATAGCTCTCTTGAGGCTCATATACATTACAGGTATTTAATGTTTTTATATAAGGCACTACCACGCGTGTCTATCACGCGTGGTAGTCGCAAGTTCAAGTCTCTCTCGGGGCTATCAATAGGCGTTTTCAACGTAGTATAGCTTGAGTTCCGGAACTTAGCACGTAATATCTCTAAAATGCGAAAAACAGAGAAAGAAGTGTCTCATCTGCCTACTCTTTTATTTATATAAAATATAAAAAATAACTTAGCTTTACGCTGTATTCCTCACACAGGAGGGTAAGCAGAAGAAACCTAGTGTTAAGACACTCCATTTCCCACGTTCCGCAGAATTCTGGAGGCGTTGCGTGTTGAATGGCGAGACTCAACGTCGCGCTTTGACTCGACACCAGAGCGAAGAAATGAAAATATTTAAAATATGCAAATAAATATTTCATTTTCTCGAGTGGGGATCGAATCCATAACCAGTCTCGTTACCAGGCACACTTTGTGCCCCTGCGCTACGACTGGCCTCCTACAAACACCTAATATGATGAAAATAAATAATCCCAACGTACAAAATCTGCAAATTTCTAAGATTTACTAAGCGTTAATGCATAAAACAGTTACTCCTAAGGAGGTAATAGTGGGAACGGTGGTACTTTACGATGTAAGTACACTCGAACGGCATCGTGGTTTATGGCGAAATAAAACCAAAGATCCGCTTTAAAGACTGTTTACCCTGCGAGACACCCATAAAATATATGTAAATAGAAAGGGAGAATCAAAATAGACTGAGGTGGGTATTGTAATGTTACCTAAGAGCTTGTACACCTAGAGACATATTCAAAACAAAATAGTATATTGAAAGCTCATACATTTGTTTTAAATTTCTTGTGTTCTCTTGTTACCGAACCGAGGAATTGAAATCAATTCATTTTCTCGAGAGGTAATCGAACCCACTACCATTTAAAGTAATGTTTGATATGGAAAATGTATAATGTAAATAATATCACAACATCATGCCATATAAAACGCGGCGCTGTGTTCCAACACTCAACACACAATGCCTCCAGAGTTCGTCGTAAGGTAGGAAACGGAAGTGTTTTAATAAAAACGAATTGTAGAGGTTCCCTCTGCCTAAGGTGCTACGTGGGGGTACAACGTAAACCTAACAAAAAAAAATACAACGTACAGTCATTAGCACAGGAACTAAGCCTAAAATTCGAGCAAGTGATTAAAATCTTTTAAAATGAAATATTAACGTGTTTTGTGGCTCAGTTGGAATGTGTCTAACACGCATGTGCCCGCAACAGTACGCATTTATTAATAAAAGTGTTTTTTTTTCTCTCTAACTAGTGGCTTAATACCAATTTTTCCCCCCTTTTCATCAAAAAACTATGTTTATATATAAGCTTATATATAAATATAGTTTTTTGATTTTTTCCTAAACCAGTACTAACTGTAGATGCTAGTTGCCAAATTTCAAAATCAGGTTCTCCGAAAGCATCCTATTAAATTTGATTTCCTCTAGCTCCAGCTTTTGTAAAGGCGTCGGTAGTGAGTTCAGTTCTTATTCGGTTGAGTGAATTACTCGCTCTGGTAACAGTGAGTTCCGCTACTCAACACGTAGTGTCCCGGAAATAGAGTGGTGCGCGGGGAGCGAAGTGTCTGAACACTAGGATCTCTCCCCCACACTGAAGAGGCGGGGTTCTATTTTACTATAGAAAAATGCAAACCATTCATGAAATAACACAAACATTTGCCTAATGGTTTCGTAAATAATTTCAATAATGCGTTCTTCAAGTCATCCATCTTCATCGTTCACCGCTCGTAGTCACAGCGGGTCGCGGGTTCCTTGCCCGTGTCGGGGGTATATTAATTACTGGGCTGTCAGACTAACGGCCACCGATATTGAGGCATTGAAGAGATTGTGTTGCGTGTTTTCGTTTTGTAAGTTTAAATTAATGTTTTTTTTTCACAAAAGTTTTTTTTTTAAATTTAAGTAAATATAAAGGTTTCGACAGAGAGTAACATCTAAA
>JAATLQ010032642.1:0-14920 GCA_013421005.1 Heliconius erato x Heliconius himera
AAATTTAGAAACTTTAACAAGTTGTCATTCTTAAACTACTGGTTCAAATTGACTGAAATTTTAAATATACCGTGTTTATATAATGCCTGATTAGTTACTGAAAATTCAGGTTTCTTGTTTAATCCACAACGAAGTTATAGGGGGTTGAAAATGGCCTGAATTGCTTCGAGAAAAGTATGGTACGGCCGTGCCGCTGTTTTTTGCTCGACTTGGCGGGGGCACTGCCGTGCCCCCAGATAGGTAAAAAGAACATAAAGTTACAAAAATATATACGTGTAATGAATAATTAGCTTTATGTATATTTTATAAATATCAAATATCAACAATGGTCGTTTTTTTTTATTTAAAACAATCAAAAAATCTTTGACGATAATATCGTAAAAAAATCATATTAGAAGTCATTATAGTTGTCAATCAATTGTGCATATTAAATCAATAATCATGTATTTCAATCGGGCGAAGCCGTGGGCGAGCCGCTAGTTTATAATATTAAGGTAAAGTAAATAAAGACAGGCTCGACACAATTTACTGTGAAAGTAATCAAAAATTAAAATATTTAGTTATATTAATATTTTGTGGCAAGGTATTTTTATAATTTAACTATATGTAAGAGGCCGTCGTGGCGCAGGGGCACAAGCATGCGACTGTAAACGCGACGGTTGTGGGTTCGTTTTTATTTGGGAGAATGAAATATTTAATATTTTCATGTTAAATATTGATTTATGTTGGTAACGAGGCAAGCGCGGCGTCGAGTACCGCCACTCAAAATGCAATGCGTCAAGAATTCGGTGGAATACGATTAATTAAGTTTCCTGTTAGAAAATAATATTGTAAAAAATTTGTTAAATGATATCTCTCTATAATTATACCTATGAATCTAAAAGCCATATATTGTAAAATTAACAACAAGGTAAATAAGTGATAAAATCTTTGAAAACATTAGAAATAAATGGAGAAATGATAATTAAAAACACCCACCGGAGAGGAAAAAAAAGATAAATTAAAAATTAGAAAAGACCTAGAAATCATAAAATTTCTGAATATATTTTCTTGAATTACGGCTAAGAACACTCTCAATAATTGGTAAGTCACGCCAGAAAAATATTTCAAAATCGGTTCATCCGTTTGGGAACTACGATACCACAGACAGGCACACACACACTCACATACACAGTCACTCACACACTCCCACATTTTGATTTATAAATCCATTTTCATGGACAAGGAATTAAGAATCAACGTACAGCCCGTATATGTACGTACAGCCGGAAAGCGCATTACGGTTCTAACAGTGTCCCGCTGAAATGTAAATCATAGAGCTTTCGACGTCCCCAAAGCCGCTGTAACCGGCTCAGCTTTTAAACTTTACTCGATCTGCATTTATTTATTTTTTTTTCAAATGTAAAAAAAATGGTTTAACGTGAGCGTGCGGTCGTATGACATGGTGGACCAACTCTGGATAAAGCTTAGAATACATATAAATAGTAAATAAATTAAAATAAATTAACCAGCTTCACGCTACCCCGCACACAGCAGGGTAGGCAGAAGGGACCTTGTGTTAAGACTCTCCGTTCCCAACTTTAGTCTACTAATAGTCTAGTCAACAAATTGAAAAACGTATTAAATAGATATTAAAGATAGATAATTGCAATTATTATTAACAAACTTCAGTGTTTCGTTAATATTTCAAAAACTAATACTATTTAAGATTTTTAAAAAATCCTTAAAAGACGACGAAATTTTCAATATAAAAGTCCTAATAAGGATCTGTGAGGTCGTTACGTCGCCGTCGAGAAAACCAATCCAATCACAAATTATTTATTTTAGTATTAAATGATAATTGAAAAAATATATTAATTTATGGTGCAATTTAAAAGCTGTAAATAAAAAACCTTCTTTGAATAAAAAAAATATCTAGATTTTTCAAAAAGTAACACCATTAACTTTTTTCCAATCTTTTTTTTATAAAGTAAGGCATAAAAGTTTAAATAATTGATCTATATAGATGTTACGCTTAGCAGAGATCCTATATATGTACTAAATAATGTTACACAAAAAATATATATATCAAGTCTTACTATTTTGTGAATTATATATTTTTTAATCTACCAAAAAAAAAATTTATAGTAAATGTTATGTTTTTTTTGCAATGTCCTATTATTGTTAACTAAAGTTGTTGCTTAAGAACGATTTCTTAATGAATAAAATAACCTTTATTAGATGTAAAAGACCAATAGTGAGACATTGTAAAAAAAATGTTGTTTGTTTTGGGTTTAAATCTACTTTGCGGTTATGAGTTTAAATCTACTTTACGTTTTTACCTTTTGGCTAACCCGCAAAATGCGATATTGCCCTAAGATAAAAAAGTAAGTAAATCCACTTTACTTGGCTAAGGCAGTATATACTTATGTATATCACAGATTTTTGATCACAACATAAATATTTGTGATTACTTCTTTTCATTCTCCAGCTCTCGCATGTATCCTATCGTATCTAGTGTCCTTTTGTCAAAAAGCTTAGCGTGACGTTGACGTGACGCGGCGCTCGATCGTTTGAATTTCAAGAGTAATCTGCCACGTACATAGAGAGCTCGACGCATGCTTACCGTACTGAACGAATCGAGGATTGGAGATCTGGGAGATCAGGAAGCTGTTATGGCCGCAGTAGCTTTAACTTTCTGTGTTTAATATTTAAGACGTTATTTCATATGGAATTTAGTGTTTTTTGTATAAAATATCCTAATTTCACTTAGTGTACGCTATTTTATATACATACTTAGTGTAGTGTTAATGGTGAATAATAAAAGTCTACTCACGTTTAGCACTGAGTTTATTCAATACCAATTTAAATGTACATACAGTGTTATCACAAATGGTAAAATCACAATTAAGCACGGTACTATACAGGAAGGTCAACCACAAACACATATATATATATATATACATATATACACTACATATAACAGTACACGAAAGATACAAATTTGGAATAAAATACTGTACTTGAAATTTGGAATAAGATAAAACAAAGGAACGTATGGAAAGCGCATCGAGTGGCAAGCATCGACTGTCATAATTAAATATGCCACCAACAAGTGGTTATGAGTAACTGAATACGTCATATATGTATATAAATGATAAATTAATAAATTACAATATTAAAATACATAAATGATACATATTAAATAAACTATAAATATAAATAATAATTTCCTACACTTAGCATGGCCATAAATGTTGCTACAATTAAAAATAAAAAAAATATTACTTTTGAATTTGGAACCTGTCATTTGTATACGATTGTTCATTATGTTTCCTTATTTTCGCGCCAATATATTGTGATTTATTGCGAATATGCTGTAATAATTGCATTCCATAAAGTAAATATGGCGCCAAATAGTTTTTAAAATTCACCATTTTCTTTTTATTAGGCAAATGCCGGTTCATAGACCGGTTATTGATAGGTAGATACAATAAAACCTCCTCTATTTGTAAAAGGAAAAGATCTCGTCGCCCACGTATCAAAGGCAATCAAAGCAGTAAAGAAAAGAATTTGAAGAAATCCGGTTTGACAGCAAAATATTTTATCTCGGGACATGAAGAAAGCACCTAGAACTATGTCGCGTATTTTAAAAGATGTCTTAAGACTCGTAGCTAATAAGAGACGCACTCGTAATTTCCTAACTGATAATCTAAAAAACAATAGCGTTGTAAAATCAAAACATCTACTTAAGCGGTAAGCAAAGAGAGGTCACAGAAAAAAAATGTTTACAGATGAGGAAATGTTTTCATTCATCAATATTTTAACAAATAAAATAACTGTGTTTATGCTCAAAGTTCTAAAGCAACTTTCTAATTAGTCAAGTTAAGCCGAATTAAGAAATAATAATCCATTCCTTCGAGTGGGTATCGGACCCACAACCGTCACGTTACAGTCACACCCTTGTGGGGACGCCAAGACGACCACCACGCCTTGTGCGCCACAAGCGTGCGCTCCCTTCTCTCTTACTACCCCGCTGAGGGAACCGTATGAATGGAAGTACCACATTTGGCGGTAAAATTTAGAATATGGGCTATAGCACGTTGACGGGAATTCTCTTATTCGTTAAGGAGGTTATTCTATTATTCACAATAATTGGTACTTGAAGTATTATACCATTGAAAACAAAATACTTAAGGATGTTGTTGAAAGTTTGTGAAATAAATTCAATTGTTAAGTAATAGTGTGGTTTGTACATATTTGCAACACTTGTACCCTCTGGCTACCCTGCTGTGTGCGGGATACAGCGTGAAGCCGATTTAATTTTTAATTTTATTTTATACTTTTTAGTGCATTTAAATACCTTAAATAAATGTAAAATTGTGGAAGGATGGATGGATTTTTATCTATCTTCCACGCAAAAACTACTGAATAGATTTAGATTAAGCTTCACAATAATATAGCTAATACATCATAATACTACATACACTACAATTTATCTAAAAACGTTGTATAATTTGTTTAAGCGGGCGGGTCAGCAACGGCGACATTATAAATTAATGTGAATTATTCTAAACATATTAAAAAAGTAGGTTAATCATCAGTAAACAAATGTATGTGTTGTGTTTAGTATAAACATGACGCCAGAGGCCGGAGGGTGTACCATCCCTTATTGCTTCACAAAGTGTCGTCAGCGTTTATTTGCGCCGGCTAATGCGAGCCGCGCCGCCCGCGCCCGCCCCCGGGGGCGCAGTACCCAAACAACTTGGTTATGCTTCCGCGTAATGCCCTTACTGTGTTATACAAATATTAGGAGAAGCGGAGTTCAAAACTGTAATTGTAAATAATTAAATGTTTTGAGTTAATATAAAGTTTGAGCATTAATTTTGTCTGTACAACAAAAATTTATAAGTTGTCTCAGCTTACAATGCTATCCGAGAAAAAGCGTGAAGTTACTTTGCTTAGATTTATAAATAGACTTATTTCATGATATTCATGCTATATCGACTTTAAATATTATAATATATTTAGTACTATTATTATAAAGCTGAAGTGTTTTGTTGAACGCTCTAATCTCAGGTGCAATAAAAAATATAGACTTTTTGTTGTGAATTTATCGAGGAAAGCTAGGCTTTATTACATGATATAACCTTTTTTTTAACGTTAGTTCTAATAACATTTACTAGTAACTACTAGCATATATCCCAGGAATTACTGACTAAAGTTGAAAAAATACTTTTGTGTTAGACAACCCATCTACCCAGGAAGGCTATAGGCTATAATAGGCTGTACCGTATACATCCGGGCAGAATTACCTCGCCCACTTGGAATATGTTATGTGTGAATGCGCCGTGTTATAAGATACAGGTAAAACAAGCGATATAAAGCTAGCATAGTATAGACCGTCTACTGTCAAATTGAATTTAATTAAACACATACAAATAGGTAATCACAATGACATAAAAATAGCATCAGTAAAAAATATATAATATCAAATAATACTATATTATAATATATAAAATTGTTTTGTTTTGCTATAGGGGACGCAGTATTTTAACTGGAATAGACTCTTCTCCCAAGTAAAATTACTTCGGCTATATCACTTTGTGACATAGCCGAAGTAATTTTACTGTATGTATTTGTAAGTTCAGCTGAAGAGTAGACGGCTTCTAATGTAATATATAGTATTATATTAATAATAAGCTAATTCGCTTCTCTACAACAAACGCGCTGAAGCATACAGAAGCTGAGAGAATTATTGGGTCTCGAGCAAATTGCTCAAAGCGGCACTCGACGAGCGCTCGTACGGATTGGACGTACAACTCCAATAAATGCCAATACAACAAAAACCTTGTAAAGTAATAATGACTTAAAACTATATTTTTATGAAACTATAAGCGTTTTTAAAATTTTCAAGAGTTTTCACAACTAAATTGAATACTTCTATATATTGGTCATTTCAGTTACAGTATTATATAGAGATAGTTTGTTCTTATTTGGAAAGCCTAAGCGGCGTGTCGATATATCACCGGAAGCACGACACACACATAAAAAAAAAGAATAAAAAAAAACTGTGAACGTAAACGGTACTGCAACAACTAACGGCCGCTGACGCCACGCGATATTGCTGACGCGGTAACTTTTCCACTTGCTGCTGATGGCTTTGGTGTACCATATCCAGACTATGACCCAATAAAGTTAATAGTAAATTTTTATAACTTTAAGCTTAACTTATTCAGCTTACAGCAATGAAGACAAATTGAACGTAGTGTTAGGACACTCTATTTTCATTTTCCGCGATTTTTATATGAACATAGATACTGTACACAGCGTGGTATTGGAAATTACTTAGATACGTCTATCAAAGTAATGACTGTCTAATAAAATTCTTCAGAAAAACCTTGTTACAATATCCTCTGTCTTTGTTACTTTGCGGCGTTGGGTTGAGTTGAGCACACAACACATACTAATATAGATCAGATTCACGCTGTCCCACACACAACAGGGTAGGCAGAGGAAACCTAGTGTTAAGACACTCCGTTCCGCACTTTTCGCCGAATTCTAAAAGTATTAAATGGCGGATTTCAACGCCGCGATTTACATCGATACCAGCGAAGATTTCCTCGACTAAGAATCGAACCCACAATCTGTCGTATTTACAGTCCTACTTTTTTCACCAACATTTTTTTACACATTATTTTTAAATAATACGAATCATCGTGTACTAAATATAGATACTTAATTTCTTTTTAATGAGTTGAGAATAATTAATTATACACATTAACAATATGTTAAAATAAAAGAATAATTTTATTTTGTACTCTCGTTTCATTATTATGTAATCAAAAAACACATTTGAGCAGGCCCAGCCTGTCCTTTGGTCATATTCGGTTTTATACAACAGTTTCACGTTTTTTACGTGTGTCCTTACAATTTAAACTTTTATAATAGCAAAGGTGCGAATATGTACATAACTACATTAAAAACAATTAGGCAAATATGTTAAAAGTTAAGTCAATTACCAAAAACCGATTTAAATATTATAAAATGTTTACTTAACAATTTTTTTATACTATATACCTAAATATTTATCTTGGAGAACATTCTCAGTCACTGTAGAGGGCTCATTGCCACGTCGCGTCGGAATACAGTTTCAATCAGCTTCACCCTGTATCTCGCACACAGTAGGGTAGGCAGAGGGAACCTACTGTTAAGACACACCTTTCCCCACTTTCCGCCGAATTCTGGAGGCATTGCGTGCTGAGAGGCGGAACTCAGCGCCGCTCTTTGCCTCAACACCAGAGCGAAGAAATGAAAATATAAATGTAAATAAATATTTCACTTCCTTCAGTGGGGATGAGATGATGATGGGGACCCACAACCAGTCAATCTTACAGTCACACTTTGTGCCCCTGCGCCATGACCGGCCTCAGCCACAGTTTCGAAAGAACATTTATTCTAAAATGATGTTTCCTTTTTTTTTAATTCACCATTATTATTATTAATATTTACCCTCCAATATTGGCCGTCTTGGCGCAATGTCACGCACATCGGCTTTAAACGGGGATATTGTGGGTTCTATTCTCACTCGGAGGAATAAAAAAATTACACACTCTGGTAAGAAAGCAATACTTTTAGTTCATCCAACATTCAACACGCAATCTCTCGAAAAATGAGCAGGAAGTGGTGAACGGAGTGTCTAAACACCTGCTATATAGCGTGAAGATAAGAAAAAATCATGAATATTAATCATGTTATGTTTAATTTCCACACGATATTTCAATACATTAACAAAAAAGAATAAAAAAACTAATCAATAAAGAAAAAAGCCGAAGTGATCCTCAATAAACGCTTCTCTCATTACCTACTACATACAAATAAACTCATCCGTCCAGATCTAAAATGGCAAAGTAAAAAAATATAAACAATAAAGCCCGTAATGCTATAGAACATAAATGACATACTTAGTCCGATTGAATTTAGCCCACAAATAAAAATTTAAGAGTGCCAACTTCTGAAGTGGGGAAGTTGCGCGTCCATTAGCCAAGACGCTGGCAATTGAATTTTTATGTGAATAATTTTGTAAGAAACCCGCTGAGAGTTGGCGTGGATGTTTTTTAATTTAATTAATTGAGGTTCCATTCCTATAAGATATATATATTTTATGTATAAATTTCATTATGTATATAAAGGTAGGCTGAGGGAACTTAATGTTAAGAATTACTGTCAACTATCCATTTGTCACATATACGTATTCATATAAAATAATTAAAAAATAAAACCAAAATGAATTAATTAAAAATGTTCACTCATATATCTATCTACAATTTAAAATCTGTTATTTTTGAATTCGGTGCCGACATGGGTATTTTTTTAGGTCCCCTGTACCTACCCTTTTAGCTGATGAAGCTTGAAGTTAGCAAAAACATTATTTTTTATATATACAGATAAGTTTATAGTTTCATATAAAAAAAATTGAAAGGTCGATAACATTCATATTACCTGTCTATATGAAAGTATTAACCTAGAAAAAGACAACTATCTACGTAGTAATTTATATATGTTTAATAGTCGTTAGTAACGAACGAACCTACATATAAATGACTATTATCATTGATATTTTCATACATTATTTATTCAATTCAATTCAATTCAAATTACCAATAATTTCATATATATAAATAATTAATCTTAGTTAATATCATTTAAGTGGCGGTGCGTGACGGAAGTATCAAGGACGGGCAAAAGAAATCGGTATTTTATAAAGGCCATCCTTGAACTTTAGGTTATACATATAATATCTATTGGTGTCTTTGATATTAAAGTATTAATAATGAGAATGAGAATGAAAGAAAAAAATATTACATTTTATCGAAATATATATGTTATTTAAATACATCATTTTTTTCCATTAAGTACTGAGTGACTGACTGAAAACATAAAATCGAAATTGCACGGCGTAAAACGCTGAAATTTATCATGTTGGCGCATGGGAATGGTGAAAGAGAAATTTTACATTCTACGTCATAGGTAAACCCAGGTAAGGTAAGTCCAGGTAAACGAAGCAGAGTGCAGCAACTAGTCACCTTTTGCCCGACACTGACATATTATTAGCATAGAAAAACGTGTTATTTATATACAAATAATTCTACGCTTTGTTAAAATAGGATAAAAACATTTGTAAATACAGTTGGATTTTAAGATTACGAACATCCAACTAGGTAAGCGTGAACATAAAAAATACGTTCTAAATAACATATAAAAAAATGTTCTTTATTACATACTGGCGTCATCTAGCGACATGAGAGATAAATAATTTTATTACAGTTTTCTAACATATTGTTCCATTGCTGGGGCCAATGCATTGATTGAAATAAACATCTACCGTTTATATTAAAACAGGTAAATTTCATTTGATATAAAACAAAGACCTAATAAAATATAAATTAAATATAAATTAATATTTTCATATACTTCGCCATTTTAATTTGGAACTTAATAACAAAACTAATTAACCCTATCCAGCCGCAGACGGTGAGACGGAGAGGTCGGGAGGGCTCAGTAAATCAGCCACGTCACGCAACTATCGTATTATGAAGAGGGATAGCGGCGGAGGGTAATATTTAACCGTTTAATTTGCCACTGCCCTCCATTGACGAGGGTCGGCTATTTGTACTCACGTGGGAGCCTGCGACACACTGGCCCCGACAGGGCTGACAAGCCCCTGCCGGCTAAGATAGAAAGTATTATTGTAATATTAAAAAATATAGAATTTATATATTTTTTTTTTGAACGAAACAGGATTTGAACCCATAATTGCAAGTGCGAGCAGTTGAAAATTGAGATACATCCTCGTTGCGCTATTAACATATGTTATGTTTACTATCTTTGTGCTACTTCTGTATATTTGTAGTTTTATAAGGACTCGCTCGGAAAATGATTTATCAGAAGAGATAGAAAAATGACCATTTTCAAAACCTAATACGTGAAATATAATCTTAATTGTACCAAAAACAAAATTGTTTTAATATAAAAAAATATTCTTCATTTCATAAATCCAAGTAAGACTTAGGAGAGAATATAAAACCGACCAGGCGCTCTGACCACTAAGCCATACATTCCCAATAAGTTAAAATTTTTATACGTTTTCAAAATAGGTATTTTTCTTTCCTAAGTGTGGAATAATACTTTCAAAAAATTTTAAAAATCAATAGATTTAATGTAAAAATAATTTTGCAATATTGATGTAAATATTTATATTGTGTGTTACTTTCCATTTTTTACTACTATTATGTTTTTAATATATAACTTACAAAACTATGTATCATAAACCTCCTTTTTTATAACATAATTTTAGAAGCAGATATTATCTCTTTTATGTATAAAATCTCTTATTTTAGAATCTACTGATAATAAAGTTGAAAATATTTTGATTTAAATTCAAATAAATCAAAATATAAAACTGGCAGCACTGTATATTTTTTTCACCAACAACACTTAACTTTCGTTCAGAAATCGTATCACGTAATTTGTTTACTAATTTCATTGACATATATTATAAATGATTGCGATAATAAGTTATTTTTAGATTTTTTACTATATTGTCCTCTATCGTTAACAACATAAACATGTCAGTCATATTTTCCCAAGTAAATACTTAAATAGTTCAGTTTAGTCATATTCATGTATCGAGCTGATATCTGTCAGCTGTACGGAGGACTAACAATCTGTCAGATGGTGAATAGCAAAGCAGAGCGGTAGTGGGAATTATTTTAATAAATATGCGTTTTTATTTTCAATTTCACACGCATAGGTAATCGCCGCGCCTAGCTTTAGCTTTAGGTTAATATAACAACGGGCCACCGTCGCTGCGGGCGCACAATGGGCTCAAGAGATAGGGACACAAAGTCCCTTCACAACAAGTTAAAAGAGTACTTCAAGAAGGGTACATCGGGTGCGTATAGCTAGCCGTGTTTATTATTACGGAGGCCGAGAGCCGGCCGCGCGAGCTGGTGGCTAACAGTGTGTATTTGTGGGCGCAGCGCCCGTTGTGGCACAAAATGAGGTGGTGGTGACCGCGGAGCTACGACGGGAACTGAGCCCGGAGACGCCGCTGAACCGCCGCCTGCGCGCCATCAAGGACGTTGGCGAAAAGATCCTGCAGTTCCGCGTCCAGGAAGTGAGTACCTACCTTGTAATATAATTATACCCTCATCCCATTAATTACAAATGTACCTCAATTATTATTTGGATATTGTAAAAAATAATCAAAGAACAATTGAGAAATGAAGTTTTTCAAATGATATGATCATTACTCTGCTATAAAAAAATATAAAGTGCCAGATTACCAAAACATTTTGTAATTTAAATTATAAGTTATTTGTTTATAAAAATCATTACAAAAAAAACAAAAGATTACCTTTGTTTATACCTCAAAAATCAACTCAATAATCAACTCTTTTGTTATTTATTTTTTCATATAATTTTGTTGACCTATTTGTTCTAACCTATTTACCTAATAATAATTAAGATATATAATAACAAAATCTGATTATAATAGCATGCAATAAATTATGCAGAAATGTACATATTTAACAAATACACATATCAAGTTACTATAATCAATATCTACTTTGAGGTGCATAGCAACAGTTTCTTTTCATTGCTAAATCTCAAATTACTAGCTGTATAGTTTATTTATATTTATATATTTAAACAAAATATAAAATAAGATTCATTACTTTTATAAAAATTCTTACATCTTTTCCAAAGTACACATGCAATATTACTTGTTCATACTTTTTATAGGTAACCTGCATTATCAATGACACAAATAATTATCAGTCTATCAGTTTCAGTGCATTTGAATATTTTAATAAGAATAAAAATCAATAAAATCTACCACTGACATACTCTTTTTATCTTTTACAATTTTTAAATTATTATTTAAAGTCAATGAAATAAATATAAAATATTATTTTGTACAATAAAGAAATAATGGTTAAAATTACTATTTAAGATTTTAATGATCACTTTATAATAATATAATAATTTTCATGAGAAAATATCTTTAAAACAAGATTCAGATGTGAATTTTAGCTGGTAGTCTATGATGACGGAGTGCCTGGTATGAATATCTTAAGTGGTGGAACTTAACACTGCAATTTATATCTCTTTTTTTACAATATAACATTATATGAAATTTATTTATGTATTTAAACATACATATAGTATTATATAGTAGTGTTTATTTATGTAAAGCAAGTACACTACCTGCTGCTTTAACTACACCTACACCGTAAGGTTGGTTGGCAGAGACTGCTTATAATGATAAAACTGCCTGCTGTATATTTTATCTTTATACATATATGTCATTTGTTTTCTTTTTCTCTGTAGTGTGGTGTAAAATAAAGTAATTATTAAAAACAAGTAAAAAATATTATTATTTGGTTCACTTAGTAGAAATAAAAACAATTAATTCCCCGGAGTGGGGATCAAACTCACATCCATCAAGCTTATAGAAATTGATCTGCTGCGCCACAATGGCCTCTATACAATAAACACAATACACATTTGAAATAAAACATGACATCAGTTTCTGAGAACTATTAAAAGAAAAATGCTTTTCATTGTATATGGCTTTTATATTGTTGTAACTGACTCATTTACTTGTCATATATATTTTTCTACTATTACTGTTTATTTCATTCAACAAGAAACAAGTATAAATATTTCTCATTATTGCATTTTTTTTGTATATTCCAGGGTGGTATAGAAAAAATATGGGCTTACACAAGAGACCTTCTTGAAGATCCTAATATAGAAGCTCGCCACGCAGCGCTACGTCTCCTGAAATGCATTGCCGAGGGCCAATCAGAACTATTAGTTATGCGCACTAATTTATTTACATATCTAAAGGATACACACGCAAACCATCCACCTGAGGACTATCAGCTACGCTTCAAACTACTGTACACATTAACTAATTCAGGGAAAGATATTAAATGTCTTGAGGAACAGGTATATGTTATGTATTATTGTTTTTTTTTTTACTTTTAAGTTTTGTACAGCATGTTTAAATAAAGATATAAAATTATAATGATATTCTCCACTTGTAAATTGGAATTTTATTGATATACTAATTATTTTTATTTTTGTTATTGGCGCTCTCCTCTTTCTGGAAAATGTAAAGAAAGATTTTTACTTTCTTTAAATCATGCCATGTACCTATGTGACATTATGAATTATTAATATTTTTTTTTATCATTTTGCATTGACATTATGTAACCGGGGAGATCTAAGAATATGTCGCTTTTTAGGGTTCCATACCCAAAGGATTAAATGGGACCCTATTACTAAGATTCTACTGACTGTCTGTCTGTGTCTATCACCTAGCTGTATCTCAAGAACCATGGTTGTTTGAATGTTGAAATGTTGCTGTTTCTTTAGATAATGATTCGGCACCCTTCATTGATTCACTTGGCCAGTTTATTTTACCATTCTACAAATATTGTGTGACTGGAGCACAATATCTTTTTAAACTAATTAAAAATAAAAGTTTAATTAATGAATGTAAAGGCCACTTTGGGGCTGTGTGTCTATGTATGAATGAAAATGCGATAGATCACCCTACGGTGATCTCCACTTGAAGAAATGATTTAATTTAATTTCGATTGTCTTATGACAAACTTCGGCGTTTAGTTCTGCCACTCAACAAATAATATCTCAAATTCGGAAAAATTTGAGAGTGAATCGTCTTGGCACTCGGTTTTTTGTGCTTGCATTGATATATGCACCACGAAAATTAAAAAATATACTGTATTTTATATTTATATATATAATATTTGTATGGCATTCCAGATCGGGCCGTTCCTACTGGAGTGGCTGCCTCAGATCCAGGTGCCAGCGCATATTGTAGAATTCGTCAGCCTCGTCACCAATGTTGTGAAGTTTAACGCCGTGTATTTAAATGAGGAAATTGTTCACGGGATTGTGAAGTATGTATTATTTTTGTTTATTATTATGATTGATTAGGTATGAAGCCGTTGTGACGCAGGGGCATAAACGTGCGACTATAAACGCCACGGTTATGGATTCAATTCCATTTGAAAGAAAATAAAATATATTTTTTTGTTCTGGTAATGAGGAATAATATGTAATGGGAAACTGAGTGTCTGAACATTAGGTTCGCAGGATCCTTCTGCCTTGCTTTGTGCAGAACGCAATGTGAAGCTAAGAAAATATTCTAGATTGTGTTGCTGATAAAGAAAAAGATTAATATATTTTTAATTTATTCCAATATGCGCACAACTTGATGGCATTGTATTATGTCAACCGTTACATAGTTTACAGTATGTTATTTTTAATTTAATTTACTTGGTTTCACTTTGTCCTTACATTGGTATAATGTTTATATTAACTTTTTAAATTGTTTTGTTTAGCTTCATGCTGTATCCTGCACATAGCAAGGTAGGCAGAGAGAGCCTGGGTAACACGAACACACGTTCCACCTGTTTCTGGAAGACGCCGGGCTTTGCCTCTTTACTAGAATGAAGAAATTAAAATATGAAATATTTCATTTCATTTAATGGGAATCGAACCTGGAACTTGTGGCGCTTACAGTCTGACGCTTTTGCAAGCCACCCGCCACGATTGGTGTCAAAAAGATATTTTGAATTCAAATGTAAAAATTGAGAATCAGTAATAGTTAGCTTCGTACATGTGTCTGTGCCCGCAGCCACGCGTGCCACATGTGCGCGTACGCGGCGGAGGCGGGCGTGGTGCTGGGCGCGCTGGCGCTGCTGGAGGCGGTGGTGTCCTACTCGCTGCTGCCGCGCGCCGCGCTGCCCGCGCTCGTGGCCGCGCTGTGCCGCACCGTCAACGTGGAGCACTACTGCCAGCCGAGCCGCAAGGTACGAGCGTGTGCGTGTGTGTGTGTGTG
>JAATLQ010032643.1:0-14923 GCA_013421005.1 Heliconius erato x Heliconius himera
ATAACAGTGAATATAAATTATATTAATATTGAAACTAGGGCACGAATATAATAAGAGCACGAAGGTAATAATTATAATACGAATTATACTATATTAACGAATTCATACGGAAATAAGAAACATTAAACACGTCACATTATACGTACAGAATTCAATATTATTAAGATACGATTAGTAAATATATAGTTATAAGAAATATACACGAAAGTTAAATGGGTATATTAATGTAATGCCCTCTAAAGAAACAAACTGAAGTGGATTCACATAATCGGCCGCCTAGCGGTAGGGAGTTCGATCTGATATGTGAAGCAGAGAGTTATATGTTATATAATTATGGCTACGGCCTACATATAATAATCTCAATTCCATTGCAAGTACGTATATTAGACTTCGGTCTTTGAGTCAGTTATTTAATAATTGATCTTTCACAAAAGCATTATAAGAATCACAAATATTAACTATTCCGATCCGTCCTGGAGGGTTCAGAGCCGAACGGCCGGAATCCACGGTAAGTGGCGGGTGCGGGGCCACTCACTATCCCCCCTTAGTTATAACTATCAGTAATGACTGGGTATAACAGAGAGGAGGATAGGACGTCTACGATATTCTTTAGAAATATCACGAGAGAATGAAACGGACAGACAATGACATTTTATTTATCATAATATCTTTTATTTGTATTTATAATAAAATTATTGTACATTTAATATTTATATTATTACCTCTGAATCTCTAAAAGATTTTGGATTACTTACGATCACTACGAAAGAGTTCTAACTATATTAGACGTATCACGAGCCATACTAAAATATTTAAAATTATTATTTAAATATTTTATTGAGTGTAGGGTGGGATGTCAGTTACAATATGTAACTGAAGACTCGTGCCTGTGGAACTATCAAACGATTTTACATGAAACTTCGACTGATGACTAACTTGGAATACACTTCATTTTAGTCAACAAAGATCAACTCACAATGACTTTTAATTTAGAAAATTGATGAACAAACATAATATGTACATTTTTTTTTTACTTAACGCTGAATTTAGGAACATAGTCGTACTTAAGACACTCCGATCTCCACTTTCTGCCGAATTCTAGGCACATTGCGTGTTTTTTGATGGAACTCAACGCCACACTTTGCCCTGTTACCTGCGACTAAATGTGAAATGTTAAATATTTCAATCCCCCAAGTCGATATCAAACCCACAACCGTCACGCTTACTCAATATACATATAATTATTACATTTAGCTCACGTACTTAAAAGCCTAAAAATATTCCACCATACTCCAAGTTAAACGACGACCTCCTTTTTTGAAATTAGAAAAACTCAAGATTATGTTAAACTAAAAAACATCCCGGCTCATAACTAAAATTGGCCGCGAAATATTAGTTTACATAGAACTCGGAACTCGACGGCACTCCACGACTAATGGAAGTATGACGTCGGAGTTCAGAACTCGGTTACTGGGGGCCATTAGAGGGGGACGGACGTTGCGAGGGTCGTAACATCACTTTAAAATTTGAAGCGATGTTACGATGTATGGCGAGGGGTACCGTATGGGTCAGTGGTGGAGTGCTCAGGATGTATCGATATAGTAGTAGGTGTCAGTTAGATAAAAAAAATATCGGCTTAGGCTAGGCAGAGGGAATCTAGTGTCAAAACACTCTGTTCCTCTCTATCCGCCAAATTTTTCGAAGCATTGCATTCTGAGTGGCACAACTCAACGCTGGACTTTTGCTTTGGTGCCAGAGCGAAGAAATGAAAATAGTAATCAATAATAATTCATTCCCCCGAATGAGAATCGAACCCACAACCGTCGCATTACAGTCACGCCCCTGCGCCACGACAGCCTCAAATGTCAGTTATATATCGTAATAATTTCTAGATGGTATACATAATATGTATACCATTTTATATTATAAACTAATCGTACATACAGTTTCACTCGCTTGGTCAAATGCATGTGTGTGTATGCGTGCGTGCGTATGTATGTGTGTGTGTATGTGTGTGTGTAATAGTTCCTCGATGAATAGATTACTTACTAACACTAGTCACACTACTAAATATATTATCAATTCGAACTAGTTCCTAAGATTAGAGTGTTCAACGAAACAAACTTTTCAGTTTTATTATACTAGTATATATAGATGTTAGATAGTCGAGACATAAATTTGATAGTATTTAAAAGTTTATTTTTAAATAAAAATAATAACTAAATTTGAGTTTCATCATAAGATTTGAGGCCAGTCGTGGCGCAGGGGCACAAAGTGGAACTGTAAAATCGACTGGTTGTTGGTTTGATCCCCACTCGAGGAAATGAAATATTTATTTACATTTATATTGTCATTGTTGTTTTCTTCGCTCTGGTATCAAGGCAAAGCGCGGCGTTGAGTTCCGCCACTAAACACGCAACGCCAATCAACGTGCAAGAACTCGGCGGAAAGTGCGGAACAACGGTGTGTCTTATTAATAGGCTACCTCTGCCTACTCTGCTGGGTGCGGGATACAGCGTGAAGCTGATTTATTTTATTTTTATTTATCATAGGATTTTAATCTGTGGTTTTTTGGAAAAGATATCTATGAGCAGAATCAATATTTATAGAATCAGTTAGTAGGTTCTAAAGCTGTCGTGATTGTAATTTAAGAGGTACGTGGTCTTAAACATACATATGTATAGTTATTTAACTGATGATTTAAGACGATTTTATTTTAATATGATCCAATAATTAGACAGTTCTATTTTTTGTTGGCGTAATGGCACATCACGTGACAGTAAGCGCGTGTTCTGAGTTCGATTCCCACTGGGGGTAATTAATTATTTAATAATTTCATTTTCTCGTTCTGGTAAAAAAATCAAAGCGCGAGTTTTGCCACTCAACTTACAAATTTGGCAAAAAGGGTTTCATTTTCTTTGTTTCCATTTCGTCGTTTGGAACAGCGTTTCCATGTCCTCGCTCTCTTCAGAAGATAAAGTGCGGCGTTGAGTTCCTTCACTCATAACAAAATATGACCGGACTGAGCTCTTTAAAATCTTACTAATGTTATTATATGCCGAAAATAATATAAAACAATAGTTTTTTTAGAAAAATAAAGCAATAAAAGCATAAGTAAACATATATACATATTTTAACTCCAGACATCACATCTCAAGTGATGAGAGGGAATAAACATTATTTCATATGAAACGGTATATTGTAGACATTTGTAGGAGCTCGTGCTGTTATCTTGTTTGACGTTCACCGTCAATACTCACTGCCACCGCCCACGTGTACCTGACACAGAATGTTGCTACAATTTTATAATTTATTACTTCCGGAAAACTTTAGAAAATTGGATTTTAAATTATACATTTTCTAAGAATGCTTAGAAAATATATAATATTGGAGCCGTCGTGGCGTTGAGGCACAAGCGTGAGACTGTAACTCGACAGTTGTGGGTTCGATTACCACACGGGGGAATAATTATTTATTAATATTTTTATTTCTTCGCTCTGGTATCAAGGCATAAAGCGCGGTGTTGAGTTTCGCCACTCAACACGTTATGCCTCGAAAATTCGGCGGAAAGTCGAATAAGCAGTGTATTAACACAAGGCTTCCTTTGCTTAACCTGCTATATGCGTGTGAAGCTGAAGAAAAAAATAGAAAATAATTTTTAGTAGTAGCTTCTCGATATATTTCAGATAAACATGGTATAGAGGACTTTGTGTAAAGATACTTCTCATTTTTCGAAAAAAAATTAAATATTAAATAATAAAATTATATTATATGTAGAGAGACAGAACTCAACGCTGCGCTTTGTCTCGTTACCAAAGGGAGGAAATAAAAAGAAATCAGTTGCCTGAACGGAGATCAAACCGCGACAGCTTTAAATTAGTTCTGCTTAATTAAAATGTCCTAGTCATTTATTTTCTACTAAAACAAAGAAAAAAAATAGTTTTTAATAGATTTATAGTCTGAACTATTAAGTTTTTCTGCCGATTTGTGTCTGACATTTCAATTACTTTAGAGCGGTCGCCGGTGACAGCCGCGGGGGGGTCGCTGCTCGAGGCCTTGTAGCGGAAAATACGACAAAAGTAGCTTTATGCAATTTTCATTTAATAAAAAGGCCAAGTGCGAGTTGGAGCTGCCCATGCAGATCCGTAATGGAAAGAATAGATTATGGTCACTCCCCATACAGTCCCACATACAGGAGGAAAGATGGAAATTAATGTTAAAAAACACTCCGTTCCCCAATTTGTGCCCAATTGCCGAGATGTGTGAGAGTATTGCAACTAAGCGCTCAATTCCTAATCAGAGCGAGAAAATGAAAATAGTTGATTCCCCGGAGTGAGAATCGAACCCACGGCCTCACTTTTCCAGTCAGGCGCTGCGCCGCGTAATGGTGGCTTCATATTATTTTTCACCCGCACAAAATGTCTTTGTTTATAATAATCAATCAAATCAATCAGCTTCACGCTGTATCCCGCACACAGCAGGGTAGGCAGAGGGAACCTAGTATTAAGATACTCCGTTCCCCACTTTCTGCCGAATTCTGGAGGCATTGCGTGGTAAGTGGCAGAACTCAACGCCGCGCTCTTCCTCGACACCAGAGCGAAGAAATGGAAATATAAATTTAAGTAAATATTTCATCTCCTCGAGTGGAGATCGAACCCACAACCACTCGGTTTTACAGTCACACTTGTGCCGCTGTGCCACGACCGGCCTCTCTAACTTGGTTTTTAATAATATTTATATTAATAACAACAATTAATGCTAACGTAAAATTACAGCGATATTTAAATCAATTTACATCTCTAGTGAATGCTGACTTCTAGAGAACACTTCTAGGGCTAGTCCGACTCGCACTTGACCACTTTTTATCACACTTTTTACAAAACGAGAACACACCATAAAATTTTACCCAATTTGTGTTTACTTCACTTATATATAGCTGTGTGTATTTTTTGTTTGGCAGCTGATCTGAGTCGTTTGCCAAAACCGTCGTCCTCTCTGTTATTTCGGTGCATTTCTTCGGACGTTCTACTATTTAGCTCAAAGAGGAATGTAGTCAGTGAAATTACTGAAAACTTAAAAACTATGTGTGAACTAAATAATGCAGTCGTGGTTCAGTTGTTAGTGACAGTGGAATGTTGAAGGTTCGATGCCCACTCGTTGAATTTGATAATTTTATTTCCTCGCTTTAATAGTAATAAGCCAACTCGCGGCCACTTAACAAGAAATACCTCAAATATTTTTAAAATTGAGGAAAAAATGGGAAACGGAGTATCTTGACATTGAGTTTCCTCTTAAAACTATACAAAATATAATAAATATTGTACTAAACTACAATATAAACGCTACAACTTATACTCATTAAGGGTTACTAATAACATGATATATTTCTTTCATGGATTTTATATCCCTCTGAACTCTCTTTTCATTTCATTGATTATAACGTTTAAATGAAAACAGCATCTCAAGATCACTCTCAACATCGATCTCTAACTTGAGAGCAGTTTATAAATTAAAAGCCCTCAATAGTTATTTAATAATCATTATCAATAATATCTTTGTTGCAAAATGAACATTAAACATTTCGTTTTATTAAAAAGCAAACTTCACCCAATATTCTTGTGCCAAAATATTTGTATTTCAATACACAGAGGGAGATCTCAGCGATATTTAAACGGAGAAGCCACAATCGGCCGTTCTATTTGACTTCACAAACGCCCCAACTGGATATCAAAAGACGTTTCAGATGGAGCGCGTCGCTTACTTAAATATTACAGCGGTTTTTATTTTCATTGTTTCAAATCTTTTTTCTCTTTAATGAGTGAGGTATTATTAAATTGATGTATTTTGTATTTAATTTTCAAGATAAAATTGAAAAATGTTAATGATATGAAAAAGTATAGTTTTTTTTTTCACTTTGAAAACCTAGGTTGAAAAAGATAAATATATGTTTTATTTTTCTGATTTGATCTATACTTTTAATAAAATCGTATGGAGTCGGTGTCTATACATGGAAGATATGATATTGGGGGATTTTATTATTGTAACAGAACCCAAAGCAATTATTTTAAAATTTTATTTACTCAGAAACGGTTTTAACTTTCCGCTAAATTCTTGAGAAATTGCGTGCTGAGTGGTGGAATTCAACGCCGCTTTTTATCTCAAGGCAAGGGCGAAGTAATAATTTTTTTTGATATTTAATTTCCTCGAGTGGGGATCGAACCCACAACCTTTTATAGTCTACTCGCTTATACCCCTGCGGCACGACTGACCTTAAATAAAATAAAAAAATAAATCAGCTTCACGCTGTATTCCGCACACAGCAGGATAGGGAGAGGGAACCTAGTGTTAAGACACTCCGTTCCCCACTTTCTGCCGAATTCTGGAGGCTTTGCGTGTTGAGTGGCAGAACTCAACGACGCGCTTAACCTCGATACCAGAGCGAAGAAATGGAAATGTCAATTTAAGTGAATATTTCATCTCCTCAAGTGGGGATCGAACCCACAACCAGTCAACTTTACAGTCACACCTCGTGCCACTGCGCCACGACTGACCTTAAATATAATAATAATATATAGAAATTAATCATAATAAGTTTAAAACTTGTACAAATCGAAGTTGATATTGTTTTTGATCCCCGACGCGCTATCTCAGCAGTCAGCACTAAGCCCTAGATCAGTTATTTAATACGAAATCCAATTACTCTGTATTATATTATATGAAGGTTTTCTGAAATTTCTTACTAACTTCATTATTGCGAAGGTATCTCCGAAGGGAGAGGTCTCGTGGAAGTGAACAAACTTTTAGATTTAGTAGTCAATTAGATGTAAACGAAAGTGAGTATTGGGTTTAATTAAAGTTTCGTTACGCAGAGAGATTACCCGTTACTAG
This sequence comes from Heliconius erato x Heliconius himera, assembly GCA_013421005.1. Lineage (NCBI taxonomy): Eukaryota > Metazoa > Arthropoda > Insecta > Lepidoptera > Nymphalidae > Heliconius > Heliconius erato x Heliconius himera. Next base: position 6,889 of record JAATLQ010032643.1, read on the forward strand.
GTGGCCTCTTCGCCTCTCCGCCCTCAAATTACAACTATTACAAAAGAAGTAAAGCGATTAATAACTTATTAATCTGTCCAAGTTACCGCTCTCCGTGACCCTCATGGGTGATGGGACAGTCCTTTTTATATCAAGATTTAGGTAAATTCTACAATAAGTGGGTGGTTGTTAGCTGTTTGTTGTCGTTGTAGCTCTGTTTGTAATCAATTTAAATTTTATTTACTCTTACTATTAATTAGAATCATCTCAATTTCAGTTTCACGCTGTTTTCGGCACATAGCAAGGTACGCAGAGGGAACCTAGTGTTAAGACACACCGTTCCCCACTTTCCGCTGAATTTTGGAGGTATTGCGTGTTGAGTGGCAGAAATCAGCGCCGCGCTTTGCCTCGACACCAGAGGGAAGAAATGAAAATGTAAATGTAAGTAAATATTTTATTTTCTCGAGTAGGGATCGAAACTGGGCTACGACTGGTTAATTTAGATTTTTTTATTTTAATTTCCTCGCTCTGGTAAGAAGATTAAGACCAGACATGGGGTTCCATCGTTCAACACGCAATGTCTCGTTTCAGCGGAAAGCGGGGACCGGAGTGTCCACAAAATTTCTTTGTAAAGCAAAATAATTGGATTTTCATGAAAATAAAGATATATATATTATGTAAAGTACCCTTTGCAAGAAACTCTCAAGATTTCCTAAAGTGAAGGCACCCATCGCCCAGCAAGAAGTGGTCACAAGAAGCACAACGGTGCTTGCCAACTTAGTGTAGAACGCGGCACCGGGACGAAGTAGAATTAGAGACACCATACACGTATCTCTTTTTCATGTTTTTATTTTTACTAAAGTTTCAAATTATTATAGTTGTTGATTTAAAAGTATTGTAAAGCAGTCGTGACGGAGAGTTCGTTTTTGACGTGTAGTAATGATTATATATAAATTATTTTCCTGTCTTAGCTCTAGTAGAAAATGCGGCGTTAAATTTTGTCACTATCACACGCAATTTATCTATAAATTGAGAGTAAAGTGGGAAGAAACGGAGTGTCTCGGCACTTGTTTTTTCAGCTCTCCTGCTATACGAGGTAGAGCGTAACAGTGCTTTTTTAAAGTATTGTAGTTGAATACATAACATTTCTTATTATTCAGCATTACTAAATATAAATATTAATAAGGCCAAAATATAGTACATTGATGCCAGTCGTGGCGCAGTGGCACGAAGTGCGACTGTAAATACCGACTGGTTGTGGGAGACCTTTCTGGGAGAGGAGATGAAATATTTGCTTAAATTTATATTTCCATTTATTCGCTCTGGTGTCGAAGCAAAGCGCGTCGTTGAGTTCTGCCACTCGACACGCAATGCCTCCAGAATTCGGCAGAAAGTGGGGAACGAAGTGTCTTAACACTAGGTTCCCTGTGCCTACACTTCTGTGTGCAGGATACAGCGTGAAGCTGATCTTTTCTTGAATATTAATAAGGAATTGATTGAATTGAATTTAAATGTGCGAAAAAAGATTATTTAGTGTTTATGTTCATATTATAGAACAGAACAAGTCATCTCTTATTTTCCCAATAGTATAATAATAAAAGGATATTGCAAAAGAGTTTATTTCTTAAACAAGAAATATTTAAGTAACATTTTACAAACAATTGATCTAATACTACAAAAACATAAATAAATATTCAATTTAAATAGGTTATGCAAACAAGGGCAAAGCGGGTAATACACGAACAACCAGCCGTCCCGAGGTATAGGCATCATTAGGGCGGTTTCTAACAAAATATGCTAACGACGGTAGACGACACGAGTCTAAGAGTCTAAGAGCTACGTAACGAAGCCTGTTAGAGGTCTAATTTATTTGATGCATAAAGTATTTTACTATTTTACTAGCATTAAGAGATTAAATACGTCCACTTTTGACTGAGCGCCAAGTGGCGAATTAAATCGCTGTGGAAATACTGTGGTTTTTAAAATATATCATATTTTTGCAATTTTTCTATGTTTGGTTAGTGTAGTTATACAATAACACACTGTGTGCGTGGAGAATGGAGTGTTTTAACACTAGATTTCTTTTGCTTACCTTACTGTATTTTAAGATTTTTTAAGTTAATATTTGTTACACATATTTTTTAAAAATATATGTATTTAATTTAGAATAGTTGTAATAATTGTAAACCTTAAATAATTTTAGATCTTAAGCTATATATCTACTATTCAGTATACAATCAATGTACTAACAGTGTGGGAGTTCTACGTAATCAAAGCCCCACTTCGTCGCTAGTGGGGTCCCAGATATGCCGCCGAACAATTGGCATCGCATTGCTGCAGATTCGAGAGCTATGTATTTTGTAAATGTCACTCTCTACATTCGGCTTCGATCGACTCCTTAGTAAGCCCCAAATATATTTCATACGGATGTGGAAGTTCGAATCCTGTTCGAAACAACTTTTTATGGAGGAAATAAGTAAAAAAAAATCATCTTCACACAGTATCTCACGGGTAGGCGGAGAAAATCTAGTGTTAAGATACATCGTTCCCCACTTTCCGTTGAATTTTTCGCATTGCATTGATCTCCGCCACTCTGTTGAGTGGCGGAGACCAATCTCGGGTTTTTACCTTGGTGCCAAAGCGAAGAAATGAAAATATTACGAAATAATAACGCATTCGAAACCATAACGATCGAACCCATAACCGTCGCGTTACAGTCACATACTTGTTTGTGCCTCTGCGCCACCACGTCCTCAAATGAAAAATTTAAGCAAACATTGTCTGAAATTAAAATACTTTTAGCTAATTGGATTTCTGTTTTTTTTTCACTAACTAATGTTTTTTATGAAAGTACAATAATATATATAAATATATTTTTATTACAAAGTCATAAAAATTATAAATATTATATTAATACTATTACTAAAAAGTCCCCTAAATTTCTTGCGCCGGTCCTTCGCAAGTAACTTTATTTGACGTTAAAAAATTAAGAATGTGATTTCTTATTTCGAATAAAATTATTCGACTTAGTCCTTGAATTTAGCTTGACGCTGTATCCCACACGTAATAGAGTAAGTAGAGGCAATCTAGTGTTCACACCACGGACATATACGAGTATGTATATTTCTTTTCTTTTCTGCTCATGTTTTGATTTTAAGTTTATTTTGTGCATATCTTTTACATTATTCAGGTTGTTCAAAGGAGAAAGGGGAAGACGTTCTAGGTTGGGCGGCGGAACACAACGCTGCGCTATGCATTATTATTACCAGAGCAAAGAAAAGATAATAACTCGTGCCACAGAGTTAACGGCCTCCAATATCATATTATTAGAACCAGAACTAATGTACTGGTAAAATACAACCAGAATAAATGTATTCCACTCATCGCATCAATTAAGATCCATGTTCATAAGTTTTTTTCGTTCACATTTCTATTTGGTCGCTACAACTTTTATTGTCGACAATTTTTAACGGGATCCCAATACATACATGGCGACGTGTCAAATAAACATTTGAGTATAGAGAAATTTTAATTGGCGGTGTCTGAGGGTCACGACCCTCGACCATACACATTTTGACATATTTTTTATTCTCCTTCCTTTTTCCTGTATTACAGCGTAGGCGGGCAGGGTAGGTTCTAGTGCTTTTGAAAACTTTTTTGTCAATTTTTGAGATATTATGAGGAGAGACGTGGAACTGAGCGCCGAGCTCTGTCTTCCAGAAATAAAAATACGTCAATTATAATCTTACCCGTGAGTAGTAATCGAACCTACAACTATTGCGTATATAGTCAAATACTGTACCGTATATGATATGTAAATAAATAATATGTTTTACCAATAACATTATTTTTTAACTAATTAATAAGTTACTCTACCGCAATTGGTACAGTTATGAAAAGATATCATCGGATAAAACGCCACAAACAAATATTGAACTGTTATTAATAAACCACATTGCACGATTTTAATGAAAAATATGATTTTATTTCATTACAGTAAATATATAATGTAAATTATTTAAAAAGTAGCCACCCGCCTGCGGCTCCGTCCGCTTGTACGTACTACGCGATTATTTATCTAAGAAACTGAATTTTGAAATACGAATGTAACCCTTATCTCTATTATCAATAAAAAAGTTTAGGAATAAAGGTTACAAAGGTTACATAATTGTAATTTTCCTAAATATCTTTAATTATTTTGTAAAAGTAATACTACTTATACAGAATGTGACTCTAACTGGGTCTACGGGTGCATAGGGACCTCTACACCTATCCATTTCACGATCGTGTATATTAAGTGATTTTCAGTGGTTCAGCAGATATTTGTGAATTTAAGATTTTTTGCAAAATTAGAAATGTGCAAATACAGCCTGACTGTAGACACAGCTACGCTCGTGATATTTTTCTTAATATCACCTTATAATCGACTTTTAGTATCATATAATAAATTAAAACTATCGGTCTATAAATTTTGGAAATAATTTAACAAAAAAATCAAAACATACCTATTTAGTAGAACGTATAAAAATATGAGCATAACGGGACTCGACCCCGCGCCTCCTGGAAACCGATGAAATGCTCTACTAAATAAAAACACATACATATGTATAAAAATCCTGTATAAGCTTTATACTACTCAAGGGTATATCGTGACTTCAAGACGTTACATTATGTATGAGAGGTTAGAGGTCAGCAAGTACGCGGACGCACAGAGAACAACGACGCACAGTACAGTAGTTTAGGAGATTACGTATAGACACGAAACACACATTTTGATATAAATGATCTATTTTGTTACATGACCTATACGTATTACTTGGGTCTCAACAAAGTAGTCTTTCCTATATAACGTGATGACTGGACGCGTCGGCTGTCCGTTAAGAGTTACGGCCTACCGTAATAAAAGCAGTGTTGTTTACGATACAGCGATAAACGCTGATTTTTTTAGCTCCACGCTCTGTCCCGCATACAGCAAAGTAAGCAAGAGGAAAGCTGGGAACCCAGTGTTAATAGACTGCGTTTACATTACGCCACTTCCCATCTCGACTTTCCGGTCAATTCTTGAGGCATTGCGTGTTGAGTGGCGGAACTCGACACCGCGTTTCGGCTCTTTACCAGAGCGAAAAAGTAAAAATAATAAATATTTCAATCCTCCGAGTGGAATCGAACCCACAACAGTCGCGTTCGCCGTCGCTGGCCTCAAGAACCATAATCATAGTCAATTATTTCATAACCACGGGCTTACATTATGGGGTCTCAAGTATCATTATATTATAATTATACAAAAGGGCCCGTTTTCAATATTTTGATTTTTTTTTTAAATTTACCTCGAGGCGGGAGTCAGGAGTCGGGAGCGAGGAGTGACCGTAATAAGCTCCAGTGTCTGTACTGAAGGAAACCTTATGTAAACATAATATTTTTAAAAAATAAAATCCATCTCAACACCATTTATAAAAAAAAGAACTGAAAGGGTATTAATTCGCGAAGTATCGTATACCCTTAATTATGTTAATTTTATCTTATCTTATTTTTATTGGAGGTGATGATGTTATTCAAGAAATATTCAATTGGCTTTTATTCTATTCTATTATGTAAATTTGCTTTATGCTCTTAGATCCATGATCTAATGTTGTTTCGTGGATTCTTTTAACGGATGGTTTCGAATTTCTATATATTTGAGATGAGGTTATTGAAAACAATATATTAGATAAGTATATTTTTGTATCTTTATGCCTCAAGTGTTAGAAATCGGAAGCGGGTAACGTTTTTAAAGGAACACGTTAAAAACACACATCGTCTATATGATTCTAAACTATTTTGAAAGAGATACTATGTAATTGCAATAAGTGATATGTATCACCTACTAACAATACTTCACACTAGTTTCCTTCCAACAGGGGCCGTCACTTACAAGCGAGTGCCCCCGATTGACACAATTCCACTGATTTTATAGTTATTTTCCACCTAAATCTACCCTCTTTTACACGAGTACGCTAACACAAGGAAAGATATCCTCTTCAAATACATACTCTGTTGGAAATTCACTCTTATCTACAATTTTCTCTTTATTTTCCAGAGATCAACATACTATGTATTGAGTGTCGTAAGCTCATAGCTTCCGCTGTATTCTTCATATAGCAGGATAGGCAGAGTAAGCCTAGGAACCTAGTGTTAACGGACTTTCCATTCCGATTAAAATACTTACGTTCCCCACTTCCTCTGCCGAATTCTCGCGGCATTCCGTGAGTGACGGATGTGCCGGAAGTATGCAGTAATTGAAAATCTATTATAATATAAGTAACTGATCATAACTAACAATTTTGGTTATTTTATTTTAAGTACCTACATCTACTAAAAATTGTTACAAAATTCTAAATAAAAAATATTCTCTATTCAAATAGCCTTTGGAAGCACTTTTGAATCATGAAATAAATTTAAAGCTTTATAAGTGGAAGCCTTTATAATTAACATTATTATTAACCCTTATTGACGTCAACACCACCCTTCTTCGTATTCGGTACGCTGATACCGGAGATCATGTGTCATAGACACACCGACACGCCGTACTGTACTGTACTGTACTGTATTGTATTGTATTGTATTGTATACGTAGGTAGTATACGTACTATATTGTATTGTATTCGTCGATATTTTAGTAAATGTGCGAACAGACGCCGTCGACACGAACAGTCGTTGTAAGAAACTATATGAGAACAAACTTTAGCTATACAAGTATGTTTGAATTGCTGTATCCTGGATATAGGAGGGTACACAGAGGGGATCTTTTTCGCCCAACTTTAAGACATTTCGTTTTGTGTGGAGTTATTTAACATTGTGTATTATCTTGGATGTGCTTAAGGAAATAAGTAACAATTTCATCTCTTCAGATGGAAATCAAACCCACAATCTTGTTTTGTGTACCAACAGAAGGCCTTATAGAATACAACTATTATATGTATATTATAATATAGTTGTGACATTTGTCTGTACGCGTAATGGTAGTGTTCCAATTCTATTGATAGGGTGCATATGTTTTGAAAAACCAGTTTTGTCATTCCCTGTGAGAAATATAATATAGGCTTACTTCCATTAGATTTATATTAATTTATCTGACAAAATCTTTTTCGAAAAAAGAAAATAGATTTATATCCTTTGCAATCTCCCTACTCACTGCACCAACGACGTAGCTAAATTCGTTATAAATAGTAGAGCGGAACATTGTATCAAAAGCATTAGTTCTATGTTTTCGGCCTGAATTAGATTTATTCCGTGTTAAGTGTTGGATCTTAACCTTAATGGGGTTAAAACCCCAAGAGGTGATCGAACCTACAATCACCACAGCTACAGTCAATGCGCCACAACAGCCTCGGTATACATAATAATATGGATTTTTTATATAAATTATAATCTGAATAGATATCATCACAACACTAGTCGAGTGCCGCTCAGAGAAACCGATCTCATTGCGTATTTCAGCTCTTTTGAGTTAAATCTTGTTTAATGAGCTGCGTGTGTTTTGGAAACCAAAATTAATCGTTTCTATAGAACTGTTCCCATTCCTGAGTACTGTGGTCTATAAAAGAGGACTTTATTTAACACACAATTAAAAAAAATACATTTCATAAAATTATAAATTCTTAAAATGTATTTTTTTTATATAGAATATACTTCATGTTATATCCCGCACACAGCAGGCCAGGCAAAGAAATCCTAGTGTTAAGACACGCCGTTCCCCGATTTTCGCTGAATTTTCGAGGCATAGCCTCCTTTTGCCTTGGTAGCTGAGTAAATAAATGAAAATTCATATTTTCATTATTAAATAATCTCTATATATAATAAGACAGTAAAAATATTTTGTCTGTACATTTAGTAATTTTGACTGAAATGGATAGAGGGACACTTAAAAAGACTAATAGAAAGCAAAAAGATTTTTTTTGAATTTCTTGTCTGTCTGTCTGTCTGTCTGTCTGTCTGTCGACATATTGTTGTCCGCATTTTTCTCTGAAACTACTGAACCGATTTACTTGAAAATTTCACCAATTGCTTTGTTTTAACT